>PVJS01048747.1:0-14935 GCA_004027185.1 Glis glis
CTGTTTCAAAATAAAGAGTAAAAAATAGGGCTGGGGGTGTAGCTCGGAGGTAGAATGCCTGTGGGTTCCATAACCAGTACCGAAAAAAAAAAAAAGGTCTCACTAAGTTGCGGAGGGCCTCACTAAGTAGCTGAGGCTGGCTGCGAACCTGTGATCCTCCTGTCTCAGCCTCCCAAGTACTGGGATTACAAGCGTGTGCCACCACGCCCGGCTATTAAATTTATTTTTATTCATTTAAAATTTAAAACAGCCAGAGGCAGTGGCACATGCCTGTAATCCCAGTACCTGGGAGGCTGAGACAGGAGGATTGCAGATTGGAGGCCAGCCTGTGGTAACTTAGCGAGGTCCTGTTTCAAAATAAAATACTAGGGTTGGGGGTATAGCTCAGAGGTAGAATGTCCCTGGATTCAATCCCCAGGACCTAAATAAATAAATAAATAAAACAAATAAATTAAAACAGATACTTGATTCAGTTGTTGGAAACCCTTTAAGTATGTTTGAAACAACTTGGATGTGTGAATCTACTTTTTTCAACAGTGAACTTTATGAAATCTAAATACATACGATATTTCTGGTAAAAAAAAAGTTGAGTGAATTGAGATGGGCTCTAAGTGTAAAATATACACTGGATTTCAAAGACCAAGTGTGAAAAATGTTAGATATTTCATTACTGATTTTTATATTGATAACATTGAAATGATAATAGTTTGGGTACATTTGGTTAAATAAAATAAAATACTAAAATGTGTTGTAGCTGCTTCATTTTGACTCTTAATGGGGCTTCGAGAAGATCTGAAATTACACGTGTGACCCGACTTCTCTTTCTGATGGGCGTCTCGGTTCTTGAGACCAGGCTGCAGCCTCTCGCTCGCCCAGCATGCCTCTGTCCTCGACCGCCCCAGGTGCTTCCCGGCTCCGACTTCTCTGAACAGCAGCGCAGCCTCCCCGCTAATCTGCATTGCAGAGGGGGCAACGGGGTGAGAGCTGCGGGAGCCAGACTCCCAGCTCCAACCTGCTAAGCTGCAGGTGCAAGTTTATGGAGGAGGGTGTGCCATAGACTGGAGGGGGTGGAGGTTGCTGGGATGCTAATTGAGTTGTGCATACACGGGAAGGGGGGGGGTCAGGGATACCCATTTCCCAAGAATGTCCGTTTCTCCAGCCTCACTCCCCAAACTTGGATTCTCACGTTCACCTCTGCCCGCTAAAGAGCTCACCGGCCTGCAGTCCAGCTCGCCGCCTCAGTGGCACCGGCTGCCCTCACCGCTCAGCGACAGTTCGAGTTGGGACTGTAATGAGTGGAGTCTCAGAGCAAGGACAATAGCAGCAGCCGGAAAGCTCTCGATGTCTGCGGAGGGTTCGGTGTGGGGCGGGCGAGGACTCTACGCGGAGGAGGGAAACCCAGGACGCCCGGCAGACGCTGCAGCTGGGAAAGGTTCCCTGGGGCGGAGTGATTCTCCGCAGCTCCTCCTGCCTCCCGCTCTTGCCTCCTGCTCCTCCCCTTGCGAAGACGCTCGGGCTGTCGTCCTGTCTCTCGCACTCCCAGCGACTCTACTTTTGGGGGGCTCTGCTGCATCCTCTGAAGCACACTCCGTGCAGTCAGCAGCTCCCACAGGGCGGTGCCAAACGCAGGTCCAGGGGGCTGCTGTGGGGGCTGCGGAAAGAGATCAGGCAGGCAGGCAGTTCCCGTAGCCCCTCTTTCCTCCACTTTTCACCGCAGCTTGCTGGGTCGCCCTCCCGGGCTCCTCCAAGCCCAGCCCCTGCTGGGTTCTGGGTGTCTCACCTTTGACAGCTGCAGATTGTTTTGTTAGACATTTTCTTTCTCTCTTTCTTTACTGGGGATTGACCCCAGGGACATTCTACCTATGAGCGACACCCCCAGCTCTTTATATTTTTTATTTTATTGTGGTACTGGGGATTGAGCCCAGGGGCATTCTACCTCTGAGCTACATCCCCAGCCTTATTTTATTTTATTTTTTTATTTTGAAACAAGGTCTCACTCAGTTTCTGAAGCTGGCCTCCAACCTGCAATCCATCCTCTTAGCCTCCCAAGTACTGGGATTACAGGCTTGTGCGCCACACCCGACTTACTTTTTATTTTTTGGAAACAAGTTCTCACTAGGTTGCTGAGGGCCTTGCTAAGTTGCTGTGGCTGACTTCAAACCTGCGCTCCTCCTGTCTCAGCCTCTCAAGTATTGGGATTACAGGCACGGGCCACCATGCCCTGCTTTGTTAGTCATTTTCTCTGAGTTCCTTTCTGGCTTTCTCCCAAGGACAATAGAGATCTGTGACATAGGAATGTCTAGAAATGAGAGAGAAGGGAAGGACCTGGGTGTCCTGGGCTGGGGTTTCTGCATAGGGATCTGCTGGAAGTGGAGAATCTCTCCTTCTCCAGCCCCAGAAGTAGAGAGGAAAAGGGAAAGGATTGAGACTGAAGGGGGGTAATGAGAGGCCGCTGTCTCCAGGCTTGGTCCACCACCAAACCCTGTGTCGGGCTGGGTTAGGTAGAGGCCAGGCCACTGGGTTACAGGATCAATGGGAGGCAGAAACAGGGAGGAAGGGGAGAAAATAAACTGAAGTAAAAAAAAACTGAAGTAAAGAAAGTTCCAGAGATCATGTTTCATTTTGGCTGTGACCGTAGGGCCTTTTGGCGGCAGGTTTAATGACCAGACAGACAGAGGAAGGTGGCAGAGGTTCATGCGGACAGCGCCATGCAGGTGGTCCGCCTCCCCCGGCCCAAGCTAGCATGCATCCTCTACTCCTCAGCCTGAGTACCCTTGGCTCCAGGTCCTTGCACCCGGGAGCTGAGGACCAGAAAAGAAAAGGGAGCCTGCCTGGGTGAGGAGCAGACTCCAAGAAGCAAGTGGCACTCCCCAGCCCCACCTCTGAAACAATCTTATAGATGTGATTGGCAAATGATTTTGGCTATTAAAGGCTTGGAGGGCGTGAAGAAAGCCTAGTGGTTAGGCTAGCAGACCTGCGCTTATGTTTCCTGCTCCGTGTGTGTGCAGGTGGGTGGGGGTGAAGGAGGGTGGGGCTGACTACAGGGTCTGTATCTGCAGCTCCCTGGGACCCTCAGAGAAGAGATGACAGTGCTGTCCTTGGACTGGAAAAGCCTGGGGCAGTAGCCTGTCTATCAGGAGGCATCACCAGTTGCAGGCACGATGCACGTGGCAGGTGTGGGAGGGATGAGGTTCTGGTCCAAGTGGCCTTGGGGTCACCTTTCCCTTTGGTGTGTGAAGTGGACTTGGCTGGGTCCCCCCCCCCATGTGGAAAGAAAGATCAGAAGAGCTTGGCAGTGACCCGGTTACCCCCCGAGTTCTTATCCCCTGAGGGCCGGGGTGCCACAAAGTCAAAGGTCATGTGGTGTTTGACCCGCCCCTTGCCCTTGCTCCAGAGGGCGATCAGGCCGAAGCAAAGGGTCACTGAGGTGAGGAAGGGGAGGAAGCCTACTGCCAGCACCATCGCCACACCCCTGCTGTCCAGAAAGAAAGGCCCTGGGATTCCCGGCATGGTGATGTTGGCGTCATAGAGAGTGCCATTTGGTGGTTCGACTTGGATTACTTCCAGCCAGGTCCTCAGGGAGTCGTTCCCAGCTACATTGCTGACCACACAGACGTAGGCTCCCCTGTCCCGTAGCTGCACTGAGCGGATCTCCAGCGTCCCATCCTCCAGCACCCTTATTCTCCCAGCCCTTCCCAGCCAAGCCCCTGGAGGCCGCATCCAGGAGACAGTGGGGGCTGGGTCTCCGTCTCCAGAGCAGGAGAAAACGGCGTGCCCCCCCTCCTCTGCAATCACCCAGCGGGGCCCAGACTTTCGGATCAGGGCTGGTTTGCAAGTAAAGTGCCCCGGGGGCAGGATGTCCGAAAACTCCCCCAGGGTCTTCCCTTGGACATGCTGGGGGCCAGCACAGGCAGGGGGGGACGTGCCAAAGTCCAGATGGCGGCGGAGCCGGAGCAGCCAGAGGAGGCGGCAGTCACAGGTCAGGGGGTTGCCGGACAGTCTCAGGGTGACCAATTTGTCTGGAGAAGGGAATGCGGTTTCCTCCAGCGTCTCCAGGGAGTTATCTGCCACGTCCAGCAGGTGGAAGGCAGTCAAACCGTGGAAGGCATGGGCGGCGATGGTGGTGAGGCAGGCCCCTGACAG
This sequence comes from Glis glis, assembly GCA_004027185.1. Classification (NCBI taxonomy): domain Eukaryota; kingdom Metazoa; phylum Chordata; class Mammalia; order Rodentia; family Gliridae; genus Glis; species Glis glis. The sequence continues at coordinate 4,144 of PVJS01048747.1, forward strand.
CCGGAGTTCCTGGAGCCGCACCAGGGGGCTGAGCCTTCGGGCTGGGATGGCCGAGATAGGATTCTGAGACAGATCCAGGACCCTGAGGAAGCTCAGGTGGTGCAGCGCTTGGAAGGGCACCGAGCTCAGATTGCAGCGAGTGATGGCCAGGCTGCTCAGATTGAGGCCGAGCAGGCTCCCAGGGTCCAGCGCCTCCAGAGACGGCCAGTGGTGGATCTCCAGCTCCTTAAGCTGCCCCAGCCCCCTCAGTGCCCCGGCGGGCAGCCTCTCAATATCCAGTTCCCGGAGTCTCAGGGCTGTGAGTGCTGGGAGCCGGGCGAGGGCGAGTCCGGGGACCATGCTGAGGTTGCAGCGCTCCAGAGTGAGGGTGCTCAGCTTGGCCAGCCCCGCAAAGGCCCCTGGAGCCACAAACACCAGGTGGTTGTCCCCAACCTCCAGCTGCTGGAGGCTGCCTAGCTCACCAAAAGCTCCATCCAGGAAGAGGACAATCTGGTTGAGGCGGAGGTCTAGCAGGGTGAGGGCGGACAGGCCCGAGAAGACCCCAGGCCCCACGATGCGGAGCCGATTGCCCTGCAGCCGCAGGGTGAGCAGGCTTTGTAGGCCATGGAAAGCCCCGGGCTCCAGGGTGGACAGCTGGTTGTGACTGAGGTCCAGTTCCTGGAGCAGGCCCAGTCGAGAGAGCATACCCCGCTGAAGCCCCCAGAGGCGGTTCCCGCTCAGATCCAGGAGTTCAGTGTCCAGCGGGAGCCCCCCAGGGACGGCCTCCAGTCGCCTGTGGGCGCAGAGCACAGCTCGGGGCTGGGAGGCGCAGTCACATGCAGCAGGGCAGCTGCCGCTGCTCCCTCCAGGCAGGAGGAGCAAGAAAAGGAGTGGGGGCCACGGGGGCCAGACTTGCTTTGGGGCCACGGCCGCATCCATCCCCTCTTGAGTCCTGGAACAGATGATGACATTGCCCTTTTTGGAAAGCGGCTTCAGATGATGGTGACCTTGGACTCGTCTGGCCCTCCTTAGATGGGACAGAAATCGGTCTATCTGTCTCAGCACTTGAAGCAAGTAGGCCACAGAACCAGGAAGATTTCTGGTACACCGCCTCCCTGGGGCTTCCCAGGGACACTCTTCAGGGAATCTCTCCTTTCCTCCCCCTCCCAGCCCTGGATAATGGGCCATGTGCTTCCTATTACTAGCTCATGGAACCTGAGTCAACCTGATTTCTGTGGGGAAGGTTTTATGGGAAAGGAACAGGGAGCAGAGGGGAAGTAACTTTGAGTCTCCCTGTCAGAGGTTTTTTTGGTGTCTGTGAGATCCGGGAATAACTCGGGTCCCTTCTCCCTGATAGCCCCCCCCCACTCTGCCCTTCCCCTCTTGGCCCACCCCTGTTCTCTCATGTTATGTACCCTTGCCTTGCCTAAGATTTACCTATTTATTTATATTTTTGTGGTACCGAGGATTGAACCCAGGGGCATTCTACCTCCAAACTACACCCCCACTTCTATTTTTTATTCTTTGTTTTGAAACAGGGTCTCACTAAGTTGCAGAAGGCCTCACTAAGTAGCTGAGGCTAGCCACCAACCTGTGATCCTTCTGTCTCAGCCTCCCAAATACTGGGATTACAAGCGTGCGCCACCATGCCCGGCCCTTGCCTAAGGTTTAGGGAGAGCCGTTTGGAGAGAACAAGCCACCCAAGGCTGGGGAGCATGCAGGCCTCAGTTCTGCCTCCAGTCTCTGCCCTCCTCCAAGCCCTGGACCAAAAGATCCAGTCTCCCCAGAATGCCCCTGTGGATGACAGTCCTGCTGCACAACAATCCATGGCACAGGGGGTGCAGGGCCACCTGACGGGGAAGCTGGGGATCCCTCATAAGGGCCCAAAGGTGACCCCTGCTCCCCTACAGATGGAGATGGGATGTGTGAGGGATCCTCAGGGTGCCCAAGTTGTGAGTTTTGTTGCTAGTTTTTCACTCTTGGGCTTCTCTTATAACCCTCCTTCATGATGGTTTATTTTTTAGTTCTATTTTTATTTTTTTGGTAGTGGGGATTGAACCCCAGGGGCATTCTACCTCTGAACTATACTTCCAGCTCTATTTAATTTTTAAAAATTTTTGAAACATGGTCTTGCTAAGTTGCTGAGGTTGGCCTTGAACCTGTGATCCTCCTGTCTCAGCCTCCCAAGTACTGGAATTACAGGATGCGCCATCATGCCCAGATTTTTTTTTTTTTTGCGGTACCGGGGATTGAACCCAGGGGCAGTCTACCTCCGAGCTACACCCCCGGCCCTATTTTTTATTCTTTATTTTGAAACCGGGTCTCATGAAGTTGCAGAGGGCCTCACTAAGTAGCTGAGGCTGGCCGCGAACCCGGATCCTCCGGTCTCAGCCTCCCAAGTACTGGGATTACAAGCGTGTACCACCACACCCAGCTATGCCCAGCTTTTTAAAGGTGTTTTGGGTCCACATGTGAATCTGAGAAAGAGCTCTTGCCCCCTTTGGCCTGATCTGCCTGAACAATACGCAGCACACGGACTGTGATCCGGGAAGGCACAGATCCAGGAGGAGAGACAGCATCTGACCAGATGCTGTGGGGCGGCGGGAAGGGAGCCCTTGGCTGGCACAGCAGACAGTAGGCAGAGCCTGATGACTCCAAGTGGGTTTCTGGGTACCAGTGGCCTGGGCAATATCAGGAAGATGACGTCCACAATGGCCACTGGAGGCTGGCCAAGGTGAGAGAGGAGAAGGGGTCTCCAGTGGTAAGAGTCCCTCAACCCACCCTGTTCAATGTGACAGGGACCCCAAGGGGGGGGAGTATTGGAGTCCACAAGGGATGGCTAAAGTGATGGGAGCTAGCCAGCTGACGCGCCAGGGTTTCTCCCTGATCCCTCCGGGCTTCAGGCTTTTGGGGTCCTATGGGGTTCACTTCCTGCTACACGCCCCATTTTCTCCCATGTGGAACACAGGAGGGGCAGCGTCAGAGACGGTGTGACTTCGTCACCTTCCTTCCCACTCTGCACCCTCTGGGATGGTTCTGGAAGCTGTCCTTAGCCACTTCAGAGGACTCTAGTAGTTAGGAAACTAATGAAAGAGACCAAGTTTGATCCCCAGTACTGGGGCGGGGTGGGGGCAGGGAGCAGAGGGGTGCAGAAACCCTTCTGAGGCTTGGGAATGAGAACAGCCAGGGGCAGAGGCTACCGGCGGGCTCCCCTTGCCCCCAGCCTAACAGGTCTCCGTGGCATGCTAGTTCTCCCGGGAAGGAATGCCCAGCCTCCCTCCTCACTGTCCCTGTTCTGGGAAGTCCACCTGACAGCTAGCTCTTCATCACCGCCGCTGCAGTTCCTGCTCATTCTTTTTGCTCTGCGTTCAGCAAAAGTGCACTGAAGCATGGAAGCCAGCTTCCTTCCCTCCCTCTGCTGCCAGCCTCCTCTGCATCCCCAAACCTGCCGGGCCAAGGGCTGCGGGACCCACCCCGGGCCAACCGCTTTATTTACGAGGCAGCTAATTTCATCACAAACTGGCCTGGCTCCATGGCTACAGGACTGTCTTCCAGCCACTTTGCCGGAAGAGAGAGGTGTCAGACCACTTCTTTCTCTCCTTCAGTGGGGTGGGGTCCGGGGCACCCCCCCCCAAGGATGGGGAGCTTTCTTCCTGCCTCTGTGTGGCAGTCCAGAGATGCATGTGAACATGAATGTCCTCTTTAAAGTGCACCTGATTCGGGCAGGGGGACCTGCATGGGGATGGGGTTCCTGGAGGGGGGAGATTTCTGGAATATTTACACTGACAGCACGGGGGGGGGCAGAGACCCTTCTTAGAGGTAGAGGGAGCACTAGGAAGGAGGGGAGTCTCCTTGGAGTCCTCCCACCCTGGGGGCACCTGGGACCTTTTAGTTTCCCCGGGGAAGTCCTGTGGGGCCGGGGTGAATGGTGCCCCTGACAGGCACGCTGCTCCGGCTTTGTCTCTGAGAATGTTGTGGGAAAGGGCAGCTGCGGCTTCGGGACAGAGGGCAGGGGCACTTACCGGAGGAGCTGAAGGGTGGCATCAAGTTGGGGACCGCATCTGTCCAGGGCTGGGGGCCCGTCCCATTCGAGCGAGCTGCACCTTGGGTCACTGCACCCCCTCCCGCCGTGTGCCTCACTCCCCGCTCCCCGCTGCCCACCCGCCCTGCCGCGGCCAGCCACCGCCGCTGCTGCTGCTGCTGCTGTCGCTGCCCGCTGCCACCGCCGCCGCCGCCGCCACCGCTACCGCTGTGGTCGTTGCTGCCAAGACCAGGACTGAGGGAGAGAAAAGAGCCAGGAAGCATTTCTCCAGGCTTTTTTTTTTTTTCCCTCTCTCTCTCTCTTTTTAAACCAGGCAAGAATGAGTCTGCAGCAACCCCGTTGGTGCAAAATAAATAAATAAAGCAGCCAGGGAGGTCTGCAGCAAGCGCCACTACGGGATGGCAGTGGAGGAGGGAGGGGGGAGGCACCGGCCCAGGGAGGGGTCTGCAACAGAGGCAGCCGGGAAGTGGGGAAGGGTCTCTCTGATTCCCCTCTGGGGGGCTAGGGTGCTTGAGTGCCAACCGCCTTCCAGAGGATTGTCTTTTGGTTCCCCCCAAATGTGGGACAATTCTGCACAGCCTTTAAATCTAAAGGGCCCCCACGGGCATCATTGGTGGGAAAGTTCTCAGTCCACATGTCCCCGCTGGAGCTTAGCTTCAGGCTCCTTCAGTGGCAGTACCTGAGGGTTGATTGGCTTAGGAGTCTCAGCCGGGGACCGCTCAGCCTAGGGAGAATCTGGAGGACTAGCCAGGATCCTTATAGGCTGATGGCTGCTGACTTGACACCGAATGAGACTGGACAGCAGGCATACAGGTAGTTGTGTTTAAGGCTCTCTCCATACCCTCCCCATTTTGCCTTTTGTTTTTGTGGTATTGGGGATTGAACCCAGGGGTGCTCTACCACTGAGCTACACTCCCAGTCCTTTTATCTTTTGTTTTGAAACAGGGTCTTAATAAGTTACTGCACGCTGGCCTCGAACCTGTGATCCTCCTGTCTCAGCCTCCCAAGTACTGGGATTACAGGTATGCACTATTGCGCCTGGCTTTTACTCCTTGCCTTTGAAGTAATTTTATAGAGAAGCACACAAGTTGGGGGTTCTGTTTATGCAGCTAAAACCCTCCTCTAAGAGGGAGAAAATCCCCTCTCGATCATGTGCTGTTTATCCCTCCCAGGAGGGGCCATGGCAAGGGAAATTCTGGGGATAAATCACAGCAGGAGACATAGGTCCCGGCCCCGTTCCAGGTCCCCTATTCATGCTGGACTCAGTGACATCCAGTCACAGAGCTTTGGGATGATGACATCATCTTTCTCTCTCCATAGCAGAAGCAGTACTGGAGCAGGGCCACAGAAGGGCTCCCAGGTCTGTCCTTGGCCTTCTGACTGACCAGGGTCCAGCCCTCTCTGCCTCTCTTGGGGTTCTTGAGATAGAAGACCTCTGGAGCTAGGATGAAGCTTGGGGCACCCCAGGTCTAAGATTGGTGGGCTGGGACACCATGGAAATATTTCAGGGTCAGGCTGGATTGAGCCTCTTCCCTGAGACTACTAGGATTCTCTGAGCTGTGACCTCAGGGATGAGAGAGATTGTGTCACATCAAATGTGTCTACAGAACTGCACAATGGCAGATTTAGTCTGTGTTTCACCTGTGTGTGAATGTGTATCTCTGATTAGATTTCTGCTAATTCCTAAAGTCTGTTTGTTTTTTTCCTTTGGTACTGGAAATTGAACCCAGGGGTGTTCTACCTCTGAGCTACACCCTCAGTCCTTTTTATTTTTTATTTTGAAACAGGGTCTCGCTAACTTGCTGAGGCTGGCCTCGAACCCATGATCCTCCTGTCTTAGCCTCCCAAGTACTGGTATTACAGGTGTGGGTCACCTGGCTGGGCCTAAAGTCTGTTTTGTGTGTGTGTGTGTGTGTGTGTGTGTGTGTGTGTGTGTGTGTGGTACTGGGGATTGAACCCAGGGGCATTCTACCTCCGAGCTATAACTCCAGCCCTATTTTTTTATTCTTTATTTTTGAAACAGGGTCTCACTAAGTTGCAGAGGGCCTCATTAAGTAGCTGAGGCTGGCCGCAAACCCAGATCCTCCGGTCTCAGCCTCCCAAGTACTGGGATTACAAGTGTGCGCCACCATGCCCGGCCTAAAGTCTGTTTTTAAAGTGCATGTGAAGCCGGGCATGCTGGTGCATGCTAAGTAATCCCAGTACTTGGGAGGCTGAGACAGGAGGATCACAGGTTCAAGGACAGCCTTGGCAATGTAGCAAGACTTTCAGCAAACCTTAGGAGACCCTGTTTCAAAAGAAAAAATAAAAAGGGCTGGGGGTGTAGCTTGAGGTAGAATGCCTCTGAGTTCAATCCTCAGTAACACACACACACACACACACACACACACACACACACAGTGCATGTGAGAGGTTTGCGTTCTAACTGCATGTCTGTCTGTGATATTCTTGGTCTCTATTGTACCCTCTCCCCACACCCGAATCTCATAAGACAATTATTTCCACCCCTCACCCCCATCCATCCTATCCTCCGGTTTTTTAAAACCCCCTGAGAGGGCAGAATGCCCAACAACTCTTTGCTGAACTGAGAGGAAGGAGGAAGGCGGAGACTGGAAGGATGTAGATTCATGTTCTATACAGGTCCTTCTGGGCTCTGGCTTGATCCACCTCCCCCAGCCACAGGGGAGAGGCAATGAGGTATGTCAAAGGCCTGTTCTTAGCTTCTGATCCCAGAGTCCAGTTCTCTTCATCCAGGGTGCCCCAGTTCCCCTGTTCTGAGGACACCTTGGTCCTCTTAGAGGTCCTTATATCCCATCCATCCCACGCCCTGGAAGCCAGGGTGGAGGGTACGGAAACAAGACAGGACAAGGCGGAGGCTGGAGCTGGTGTTCCTCCATCCCACCCTCTGGCTATCGACCTGCTGCCAGGCAAGCCTGGGGTTAGGCCACCAGTCTCAGCATTTACTCCCTCCCAGAGAACAGGGGGACCCACCCTCCGAGGGCCGGGGCAGGGGAAGGCTGAGGGTGGGACGGGTCCAGCGAGGTGGGCCAGCAGGTGAAGGGAGAGGAAAGGTGTCCCTCCTCTCCCGGTCACTTGGACAGCCCTTCAGGGGTCTCGAGTTCAGTGCTGAAGAGTTCCTTGTAAAGCGGGGGGAAAGCGGCTTGGACCACAATGGGGTGCAGGTGCTGGAAGATCTGCAGCTTTTCCACATGTTGGCTGCACAGGCTCCGGAGCTTCCCCTTGGGTGGCAGCTGGCAGTGGGTTAACAGGGGAGGAGGGTGAGCACGTCAGTCAGCGTCTCCCCAGAGCAAACCTCGCCCTCCCTGGGCTGGGATGACCAACCCTCCTCGTGTTCCCCTATGCACCCAGCCCCTTGGGACCAGCCTAATCCCATTGGTAGAAGTATGGGAGTGAAGCCGGGCGTGGTGGCACACGCTTGTAATCCCAGTACTTGGGAGGCTGAGACAGGAGGATCTGGGTTCGCAGCCAGCCTCAGCTACTTAGTGAGGCCCTCCGCAACTTAGTGAGATCCTATTTCAAAATAAAGAATAAAAAATAGGGCTGGGGGTGTAGCCTGGAGGTAGAATGCCCCTGGGTTCAATCCCCAGTACTGCAAAAAAAAAAAAAAGAAGTATGGAAGTGTTCAGAAAATCAAAGGCGACTAAGAGTCTCCACAAGGCCAGTGAGTACTTTCAGGGGACAGTCCCTCCCCCACCACGTTCCTGCTACTCCTGAAGTGAACCTGGTTTGCAAGTCTCTGCTTTTGTTTCTCTTCATCTGCAATGTCTTCCTAACTCTTCTTTGCTTGTGCGCATGCATGCGTGTGTGTGTGTGTGTGTGTGTGTGTGTGTGTGTGTATGTGTGTGTATGTGGAGTTCTGGGGATTGAACCCAGGGGCATTCTACCTCTGCCCCCAGCCCTTTTTATTTTTTATTTGGAAACAGGGTCTCACTACGTTGCTAGGGTCTCACTAAGTTGTGGAGGTTGGCCTTGAACCTACAATCCTCCTGTCTCAGCCTTCCAGGTACTGGGATTACAGGAGTGCACCAGTGGACCTGGCTTGCTTGGCTAATTCTTATCTTCAAGTGCCACTTCCTCCGGGAATAGTTCTCTAATGCCCCCTGTCTGGGTTAAACCCCTTACCTGTGGGCTTTTCTCTGGGTAGCACTTAACACATTATAAGTAAAGGATCCAGTTGGTCTGCCTGCCCACGCTACATTTAAGTACCTCAGGGAAGGTCTGTCTTTCTCTCTGTTTGTGCCAGATGTATCTGTCACAACGCTTGGCCGGCGGCAAGGACTCCATAACTGAACTAATCAGACTTTCTAAGCAGGTACCCAACGCTGCAAGTAGTAAACCAACCCTGGAAACCCTCCACCAAAGGGGAAACAAAAAAGGCGCAGAAGCCCATGAGGAGACAGAGGCAGGGAGACCTTAGGGAGAAAGGCTGAAAATATCCTTCATCTCCCGCAAGCTCCCGCATGACCAAGGGAGACAAAAACACCTGACTCTAGCCATCGCCTCCTTCCTCCTGGCTTAGTTTCCTAGGAAGGTGACAGGAGGAGCAGGCAGGATGGGGATCGCTTTGCAACTTTCGAATTCATTATCTTTTGGCGTCTTCTACTTTACTCGTGTTAGTCTGGGCTACTGCGATAACTTCATTTGTTCAACAAATATCTGTTGAGAAAAGATATGAATCTGGACTGGGAACCAAGGGGGGTTCTGGTGATTCCTCAGCGTATAAAATAAAATCTCTCCCAGTGACTCAAGAGGCTGAGGCAGGAGGATGGCAAGTTCCAAGGCTCTGGCAAGTCAGTGAGATCCTGTCTCAAAATAAAAAATAAAAAGGGCTGGTGGGGGGTGTAGATCAGTTGTAGAGCACCCCTGGATTTCATCCCTAGTACCACAAAAAATAAAAATAAATACATAAAATCTCTACTTGTATTAAATTTATATGCTGGTGAGGGAATCAGAAAATAAATCCAGTTACGTGCCATATAACAGCATTTCAGGAAATGGCGAGCCACATATACCACAGTCGTCCCATAAGATGATACTGTGCAGTGACACCGTAGCTGTCTTAGTTTGTGTAAGTATGCTCTATGATGTCACACAATGAAACCACCTAAGAATATGTTTCTCAGGACATATTCCTCTTGTTAAGAAATATATGACTGGGCCGGGCGTGGTGGCGCACGCTTGTAATCCCAGTACTTTGGGAGGCGGAGACCGGAGGATCCAGGTTCGAGGCCAGCTCAGCTCTCTCTCTCTCTCTCTCTCTCTCTCTCTACTTAGTGAGGCCCTCCTCAACTTCGTGAGACCCGGTTTCAAAATAAAGTATAAAAAAAAATAGGGCCGGGGGTGTAGCGCGGAGGTAGAACGCCCCTGGGTTCAATCCCAGGTACCGCAAAAAAAAAAAAAAGTAATACATGACTGTATATATAGAATGTGTTGGACATATTATTCGAAGGAAACAGGACCAGATGTGGTGGCACATTCCTGTAATCCTAGTACAGGAAGATTGCAGGTTCAAGGCAAGCCTCAGCAACTTAGCAAGACCCTCTGTTTCAAAATAAGAATTAAAAAGAGCTGGGGGTGTAGCTCAGAGGTAGAACGCCCATGGGTTCAATCCTCAGTGCAAAAGAAAGAAAGGAAAGAAGGCAAAGCCTGGCGTGGTGGTGCACGCTTGTGACCCCAGTACTTGGGAGGATGAGACCGGAGGATTACAGATTCGCGGCCAGCCTCAGCTATTTAGTGGGGCCCTCCGTAACTTAGTGAGACCCTGTTTCAAAATAAAGACTAAAAAATAGCTGGGGGTGTAGCTTGGAGGCAGAATACCCCTGGGTTCAACCCCCAGTACCAAAAAGAAAAGCCTCCTTCCTCTTTTTTTTTTTGGTACTGGAGACTGAACCCAGGGGCATTCTACCTCTAAGATATAACCCCCAGCCCTATTTTATTTTTTATTTAGAAACAGGGTCTTTCTAAGTTGCTGACAGCCTCACTAAATTGCTAAGGCTGGCTTTGTACCTGTGGGTCCTCCTTTTTCAGCCTCCCAAGTACTGGGATTTACAGGCGTGCACCACCACCCCTGGCTGCCTCCTTAGTTTGGCTCATTCTGTTCCCTGAGCCTGGAATGCCCGCCCCACCCTCATGGATGTCTATTAAAGCATTACTTACATCTTTCCTGGCCTCGTTTAAATGCCACCTTCTCTGGGAAGCATTTATGACCTACTCCTTTTATCCTCATTTTTTCTTTTTCTTTTTGGTACTGGGGATTGAACCCAGGGGCATTCTACCTCCAAGATACCCCCCCTTTTATTTTAAAATTTGAAACAGGGTCTCTCTAGGTTGCTGAGAGTCTCACTAAGTTGCTGAGGCTGGTCTCAAACCTGCAATCCTCCTATCTCAGCCTCTCAAGTACCGTGATTATAGGTGTGTACCACCTTGCCCAGCTTATCCTCAAATTGTTTTTAATCAGCCAGGCTTGGTGGCACATGTCTGTAATCCCAGACCATGGGAGGTTGAGACAGGAGGATCACAGGTTCAAGGACAGTCAAAGCAATTTAGGGAGCCGGGCAAGGTGGCACATGCTTGTAATCCCAGTACTTAGGAGGCGGAGACCGGAGGATCCGGGTTCACGGCCAGCCTCAGCTAGTTAGGTCCTCCACAACTTCGTGAGCCCTGGTTTCAAAATAAAGTATAAGCCGGGTGTGGTGGCACACGCTTGTAATCCTAGTACTTTGGGAGGCGGAGACCGGAGGATCCGGGTTC
>PVJS01048748.1:0-14933 GCA_004027185.1 Glis glis
GGGATTGAACGCAGGGGTGTTCTACCTCCGCGCTACACCCCCGGCCCTATTTTTTTTATACTTTATTTTGAAACCAGGTCTCACGAAGTTGCGGAGGGCCTCGCTAAGGAGAGAGAGAGAGAGAGAGAGAGAGAGGGAGAAAAAGAGAGAGAGAGAGAGAGCTGAGGCTGGCCGCGAACCCGGATCCTCCGGTCTCCGCCTCCCAAAGTACTGGGATTACAAGCGTGCGCCACCACGCCCGGCTTATAAAGAAGTATTTATAACTAAGCTTAAAGCAGCAGAGGGAAAATAAGGCTTTTTGTATCATACAGTCTACATGTGTGATTGGAGAAGAATCCAACACTATGGCAAACAAAATCCAAATGTATATAATTAAGCCTGAAACACTAGCATATAAACACAATAAATAAAATGGCATAGGCAAGATTACAAAGATAATACATAGCACATGATAAATTTATAAATTTGCCAGTTCCTTTTTTCTTTATTCCCTACCAATCCCAACTTATTTTTAACAAGACACCTTTTGTTTAAAATTTGAAATAACAGAGTGGGCCATTCTCCACTTTAGTACCAATTTAATTCAACACATTATTTTTATATAACTACTACTTGCCCTGTACTATAGAGGGCAAGAATATAATTCAAACACAACCTCAACCTAAAGGAGGTAATAGACCAAAAATGAAATAATATGTACACAAATGACCTCAATGTAAAGAAAAGCCAAAATGCCATAGATTTCAAATTAATCACAATGGTTCTTTGGAAGAAGAAATGCATAATTCGCAAAATTTTATTTTTATTGAATGACAGCAGAACATATCAATCCATCTGAGAGACAGCTGGCATCCAGTCTCACATTGTTAGGCACAGTCAGTATCACTGAAATAGGTGAAGCATGGAAAGATTTTAAAATGGCACAAAATACTTAAATTATCCTAAACTTGAAAGCCAAACAGTTCATTGCTCATATATCGGACAAAATAAAGATAGGAAGCTAAGAGGTGGACTACTCAAGTATAGCACTATCTTTAAATGTCCTTGGCAAACCTTCCCATGCCATACAATAATGACATAGTAATAATTCAAAGTCTGCATAAACAGGGCAGAAATGAAATGCCATTATGTTCCTGAGTCCATTTTACCAGGAATTTAGTCTCTGATGAGTTCCCAGAAGGATCTGCTTTTCTTCCTTATTTCAATATTTGGGATTCCCTATGACACATACACCCTCGCCTCCAAACGTCTTAAATTACCTGGAATCATTTTCAAATTAACATTGCAGATCCAATGTCCTTGATGTTCTCTTCCTCTTGGAATATATTTATTTCCAATTTTTACTATCTTTGGGGTATAATTAGTTTCATCTATTAAAGCTATATGGTCTTCAAATGTTATTTTAGGAATGGATTTCTTTTACATTTTATTTTTTATCTTTAAATACTTTTATTGATGCATTATAGTCTCACATCATATTATAGTTCATAGCAATAGTGACATACATAAACACAGAGTTTGGTAAGGTTTTCCCCAGATCTCTCCCAATTTATTTTTTTCAAAATGGTCAAGAAATCAAATATGTAAGAGACATCAAAGTGAATATGATCTGGTTGAAGCAGGGTTGTGGATGTGCATATCCCTGCTGCCTGACCTTCCTCACTCTCCCCAGACCCTTCAGAGCTCCTGAGAGGGCTTTGCAGAACTTCCAAGCAAAAGGTATCATTTAACTATTATTATACTGGGAATAAAAATATCATTTTAATAACTGGATAGAATCCCTCAGAGAAGGAGCAATATTTTTAACAAATAACTTGATGGTCAATTGGTTATAAAAGGTCAAATCAGGATGGACTAAATTAGGGAAACAAAGTTTAGAAAATGAGCAAGTTGGATTTTTCTGCAAAAGAATTGAAGAAGTTTTTGTGGTAGGGGAAAGAAGAAAAAGGATATGTGTGACTCTGAAATAAAACTCCTCCATTTCCCCAAACACAAAAAGCTAACATGGGTGGGCATTTATTGTGAAAATCAAAGAAATGTGACCGAGCACCTAATTCTAAGCTGGCATGGAACAAAGGAAAGAAGATGAGGCCAATCAGAATAAAAACTCAGTGGAAGCAAAGGTTAACACCTAGAAGTAATAAAATAATAAAATGTGAATACCTTTGAATTTACAGAAAAGATTGGGAGGGCAATAAACTGCCAACAAAATGTGGGTTACGACCATGACATAATTTAATCTAAATTTCAAGAGTTCAATTTAGACTTAGATCTAGTATTCTTTTGGATATATGAAGGGACTGTGACATTTTTCTATGCCTAAGATTGGAAGGTTGGAATAAAAATAACTGAAAAGATTAATCTCTCTTTCCTAAGTCCTCAGCCCTTACACACACACACACACACACACACACACAAGCACACACACACTGAAAGACTTTCTTAATACCCCCAAAGTAGTGGAGAAAAGAAAGAGAAGAGTGAAGGAGAAAATAAAAATAGAAGAGGAAAAAAGATGATAAAAACAAAGAGAGGTATGGTATAAAGTAAGATAAAATGGGGAAGGGGGAGTGGGGAGGGAGCCACTCACTAAGTGCTATGTGCATGTATGTCACTACCACTATGAACTACATTATGATGTGAAACTATAATGTACCAATAAATGTATAGAAAATAAAGTAATATAAATAGGAGACTAAGAAAAGGGGGGAAGTAAGGCTAGGGTGTTTTTTTTTAATTCAAGTCAGAAAAGAACCTTTGGAAAAAATCAACTTGTTTCTTCATCCAAATTGTAACTCAAAAAGTCCAGAGTCCTGAGAGAGAATGGCTTATCCTAATTCTGTCTTCTCATTTATCTCCCAATTCCTTATTTGAAGAAGAGAGACTGGGGCTCTCCATTGATTTTCCTCTGAGCAGGGAATCTTGGAGGAAATCCTGAACAAATGACTTAGCCTCAAAAATATCTAAGGCTTGGCATTGTCATAATATTGTCTCTCTAAATCACCACCCCCTTCTTCTCTGCTTGGGATTTCAACTTCTCTTTAGTTCTTGAAAAACTTTCACATCTTTCTTCAACTTAGAGAGAAAATATTACCTTTTGAGGAAAACCATGTTATTCTCTATTTCATGTTTGCTTAAGGTTAACTTAGTCATGAAAGCTCTTCTCTGGCCTTAGTTTTAGCTGGTTTTCTGTTTCTGAATCTTGGAAATATAAATTTTCTAATATTGTCCATTTTAAAAGCAGGCTTGTAAAGTAGTTTAAAAGAAAGTCTAGAATCAGACAAATCTGGGTCCAAATTCTGATAGTCATTTATTACATGTATGACATCAGACAAGTCACCTTATCTCTGAATCTCAATTCTATCACCTATGAAATATGGGGAAAAATAGTTCCCATGTCCTATGTTAAATATATGAGCAAAGAATTTGATGGATAATAAGTGCTCAATTAATATTAGCTAATGAAAGTGAAAAGTAATAAGATTTAGTATATATTCCAAAGAGTGTACCATAGCTTATATGTAGCCCTTTAAATCAGCACCCATTCCTATCCCAGGGGCCAGGACTGGACAACGGCTAACAGGTGGGACAGAACTATCCCTCTGAGCTTTTAGATGTGTGGGGACATTCTCATCAGGCTTACCCCTGCATTTAGTACAAAATACTCTACAGACCACAAGGCAAAAGAGGCCGTTTATTATCTGGAGGTTGGTTTCCTATGGAGAAGCAACTTCTCCATTAAATGAGCAATGTGTGCATGTATGATGCTGCTACACTGATGTGTATCAAAATGTATAATTACAATGCACCAATAAATGAAAAAATAATGTGTTTTGAATATATGTGTTTTATAAAATATCTTCTAATAATTAATGGAAAAAAGCCTTTAAAAAATCAGAAATTAGGCTAAGAGTAAATTGAAATAGTGCTAGAATTATTAGTAAGGAGACCAATTGTATGCAGAAGGCCTGGCAAATGGTAGGTAGGGAGAGGCATTAGCAACCTGGCGAGCAAGGAAGGGGCAAATGGGAAAAAGGCAATTTCAAGGATTCACTCTGATGGCAAAAAGCCACGAAACATGTCATCATCCTCATTTTTTGTTCCTTCTGATTCCATTCAGTGGGTGGTTAGAGGTTAGCGAAAGGGTAGAATATCTCCATTCAGCTAAGTTAGAACAGGTTTTAGGTTCCAAGGTAGGGGTTGGCAAACTTTTTCTATAAACAGCCAAATAGGAAATATTTTATGCTTTGCAGACCATATAGTTTCTATCAGAAATATTCAACTTTTCTGTGGTAATGCAAAAAAAAAGCCATAGAAAATAAATGAATGGACATGGCCATGTTTTAATAAAACAGTATTTACAAAAATATTCTACTAATTGGATTTGTCTCATAGGCATAGTGTTACAACTTCTGCTCCAGAAGAATAGATCTGAGGATATCAAGAAAAGAAGCACAGAGTATTTGGGGGAAATGGGATATCATTTATAGGGCCAACATCATGAGGTTATGGCCATTAGCTAGCTATATGACCTTGGGTAAACTATATAATTTGTTTACTCCTCAATTTCCTTATCTATGAAATGAGATGGTTGGAAATGTTGAAATGATGATCGTCAAGGTTGTTTTCAATGCTAAAATTACATAAATTTCCTGTTTTAGTAGTGTTTGTCAAATGTTTTTAGCCCTAAGTTGAATCCGATGTTTTACAAAGGCTTATATCAATGTCCTGGATGCATAACAGATGAAAATAGAGTTAGTTTATTAGGAGCCATGGAAAGATACTTGAAGTCCTGCCTTTCCTGTTGCCAAACAAAATTAATGACTATTCCCAAGCCCCTGACTCCCATTCATAATTTTTAGAATCTTAAACTGATTTACAGTCAGGTATTTTATGATGGATAATAGCTTCATTATAAAATACCCTATCTCCTAATTCTGTACAGGTTATAAATCCCTTCCACATAGATTTTCCCCAAACCCAAAATTTCTGATAGCCTATCCACAGTTTAATGAAGGATTAATCCCAATGAAATAACTATGGATATTCAGAAAACATGTCAAAAGAAAGAATAATTTAGTTGAACAAGGATATATATTTTGACTTATTTTATCTAAAATAATGAGAAATTATTAAGTTATCTGAATAATTATAATTATTAAATTATCTAAATTATTTTCTAATACCTTAGAAATAGAAGAGATAAACTGGGAACATCCTCTCAAATATTTGAACTAGTTTGGCAAAGTCGGTCAGAATTTTGAATGAATATGACATTTAACTAAGTAACTATTGTGTCAATTTGTCCTGAATAACTTTAAAACTTTGAAATTGTCAATATTCAAGGTGTCTAGTATGATGTTTTGTTATACACAGGGAGATATTTTATTTTCTGAGAAAATGGAGGAAGAGAAAAAGTGAGCAGAGCCATTAGGTAGGGATAAAGCAGAATCATAACAACCTCTGCAAAATCATTGTAGTCAAATGAAGTAAAATCAGATATAAACTGAGATTTTTAAAAACCTACTATTATCTCATCTGTTATTTTGAAAACCCTCAAAAAGCTGATAATATCATGGCTAGCTGGCATCTAGGGGGCAATTTTATTCAAGCCAGCTGGTTTTTCATAGCAGCACCTGCAAAATTAGACGAAATTAACTAAAAGTCTATCCCAAATTATTAGCACTGCCCCAGGGGACTTAAGCAGTACTGTAGGATAGATCCAAAGACCAAATATACAGGGAAAATATGATCAAATTGTCTACCCTCAATTAATTTCACCATTTATAATGTTCATTAAAGGCCAAATGAAAGTTTGTATGCTTTAGTATTTTCACCCCTTCTTAGATCTTTATAATTAGAAGTGGCTAATACTGCACCATACTGACTGTGTAACAAATTCTGAGAAAGCAGATAATATATATTGAGTGTGAAGATTGGATTGAAAGCAAAAGAAAAACACCAGAATTTATTGGAAAAATGTATCATGGGATGGAAAGAACAAAGAACCAAAACCAAAAAGGGGCAGAAACCAAGTTAATTCCAGAAATTATGATAACAGAAGGTAACCAACACTCTTTTCAGAGGGGGCCAATGGATGTTCAATGGATGCCATCAGAGTGATGATTAGCTGCTCTCTTCTTTTATGTGGAAAATTCATGTTATCTCAGTCTTATTTAAAATGCCACACAAACAGTTTCAAGCCCCTGCCACCAAATTTAATGACCACCTTTAAACCTAGAAAGGCCTCTGAAATGAATTGTATTCCTCTGTCTTTGCACTAATGAAGACAGGAAATGAGAGAGAGAGAGAGAGAGAGAGAGAGAGAGAGAGAGAGATTAATAGAGAGAGATTAATTTAGCTCCATTCTCAAGCTCAAACTCATTACTTAGCTACAGCAGGGGCCAGGGCATCTCAACCAGTAGTCACACCGGCATTGGACATGGAGTAAGGAATGCCCATTCTGTTTAGAAAAATTGGGAGCTATTTTCCAAATAGAAAGAAATGAGTATATAATGACCATAAAATAAAATGCTCACATGGAAAGACACATGAAAATCCCTCCTGGTGACTGAGAACTTGCAACTTGAAATAGTCTTTTGTAAGTCTTTCTTATTGACCCCAATTCTACCTACTTGTGCTCATCTAGAATAAATATTCCTCTTGCACCCCAGTCCTACATATATTGAGTCAATTTTCCTGTTCCTTTTCACCAACCCCTTTCTTCTCTGGGAATCCTTCCATCACTGTTCAGAGTTGTTTCTCCCTTTGCCTATAACTCATATTTTCCTTAATGTTGGCATGGTTTACTACATCACATTAAAGTTTTAGCTCAAATGTCATCTTCTCATAAAGTGTTTCTGACCACCCCATGTAATGTAGCACCCTCTGAGTGCTATTTAGTTGTTTCTTAAATTTGAAATATTTGTTCAAACAATAGAATATATACAATAAATGTGTAAGACCTAAGATAAAAATTCAAAACAAAAAAATGAATGTCATCATCATTTACCTTAAAAGAAAGACCATTACAAACAATTTCCAGTACCTCTTGGATTCCTCAACCCCATATCAACATAACCACTATCCAAAAGATGTTGATCATAGTTTCTTTACTGGCCTCTGTAGTATAAATAAATTCATATATAGCCCTATGTTATTGTTTGGATCTGGAATGTCTCCCAGAGTCTCATGTGTTCACAGCATGATCTTTTTTTTTTTTTTTTGCGGTACCAGGGATTGAACGCAGGGGTATTCTACCTCCGTGCTACGCCCCCGGCCTTATTTTTTATACTTTATTTTGAGACCGGGTCTCACGAAGTTGCGGAGGGCCTCACTAAGTAGAGACAGAGAGAGAGAGACAGGAAGAGAGAGAGGGTGTGCGCGCGCGTGCGCGACCTGAGGCTGGCCACGAACCCGGATCCTCCGGTCTCTATCTCCCAAAGTACTGGGATTACAAGCGTGCGCCACCACACCCGGCTCACAGCATGATCTTGAGGACTATATATGTCCCTGGACCTTTCCTCCTTCTCTCTCTCTCTCTCCTTCCTAGATGCCATGAGCTGAGGAACTGCCCTCTGCCACACCCTTCTGCCTTAGATCCAGTCAACCATGGACTGAATCCCTGAAACTGTGAGCTAAAATAATCTTTCTTTCTCTACGTTGTTTTTGTGAGGTATTTTGGTCACAGCAACACAAAGCTAAGATACTCTAAAAATACATTTATAGGTTTAAAGTGATAAAATCAAACATATGCATCATTATGTGACTTGCTTTTTGCATATATTATATTTGTAAGATTCATTCATGCTGATATATATTTTCATAGTTGCTTCTTTTTCATAAAAGTATAGCATTTTATTATATAAATACACCATGTTTTATTTACAAGTCTCCTGGCAATGAACATTTGTGTCATTTCCAGATGTTTGCTACTAAAATGATGCTGTTACAGAACAGAATGATGAATAGGTAGAGCACAGAGGATTTTTAAGGCAGTGAAATAATCCTGTATAATAATCCTATAACCATGGACACATGTCATTATACATTTGTTAAAACCCACAGGATATGCAACCCTGAGTGAATCCTAATGTAAACTATTGACCTTGGGTGATAATGAAGTACCAATGTAGGTATATCAATGGTAACTAATGTACCACTATTTGGGGGGGATGTTAGTAGTGTACATGTGTGGAGCCAGAGAAAGGATGTAAATTCTACTTTTTATTCCATCTTGCTATCTGCCTAATATTTTTCTAAAAGTAAAGTTTATTTAAAAATCAGTTCTAATTCAGTTGTTGTGGTGTGTGCCTGTTCTCCAAGGTATTCAGGAGGCCAAGACAGGATGGCAACTCTAAGCTTGCCTGAGCAACATAATGAGAACCTAAGTAAATAGCTAAATAGCAATACTCTTTTGAACATCCATGCTTTCATGCAAGAAAGAGTCTTTAAGTACCTACTGTAGACTGGGAACTAATCTATGTCCATGGATTTCATTACTAAAACAGCAGAAAAAAATATCTGGCTGCATAGAGTATATACTGCAGTGGAAGGAGAAATATAGTAAGTGAATATATTTATTATTATATTCAATGGTAATAAGAGGTATGGATAAAATTAGAGCAGGAAAAATTGTCTATAGTGAGTATTGGCAGGTTTGGCAGTCAAGTTTCTACTACTGTAGACAAAATGCTCAAGTTAATCAACTTAAATAGAGGAAAAATTTTATTTTGACTCATAGTTTTGAAGGTTTCAGTCCATGATTGCTTGGCTTGTGAAAGACAGACTATCAAGGTGGGAAACTTTGGGTGTGTCATGTTGCTTACCTCATGGTCTCCAGGAAACAGAGAGTAAGGGGAGAAAATGGGGTCCCAATATCCCCTTCAAGGGCACACCCCAATGACCCAATTTTCTCCTACTATGTCCCAGCTCTTAAAGTTTCTACCACCTCCTAATAACGCAACATCTGGGGATCAATCCTTTAACACATGGGCTTTGGGGAGACATTTGAGATCCAAACTATAGCAGCGGGATGTAATTTTAAAACAGTGTGATCATAGGAAAGCTTACTGAGAAGTGGATATTTGAATAAAGCTCTTAAGTATGTGAGAGAGGAAACCATTCTGTAGGTGAAGAGTGTTTCAGAGATAACAAATGCACAAGTTTCAAGATAGGAGAACTTCTGAGGTGTTACACAAACAGGAAGGAAGGTTGTAAGGTTGGAGGTGAATGAGCAAGGAAGAAAATAAAAAGACATGAAGTCAGATGGGTAATGAGAAGGTCAGCAGAACAGATTCTGTAAAACTTTTTACATAATTGGTATAATTTAGGCTTTTATTCTGGGAGAGATGAAAAACTACTGAACATGTATCTCTAGAGTATATTGTAGTAGAATTTCTAAATCATAGGGTATACATATCTTCAAGTTCACTAATGAATGCCAATTGATTTTCAAATACAGCTATGTCAGTGTATACTCCCATTAGTATTATATAAAGGTTACCCACAGCTCCCAAACTTCACCAGCATTTGATATTATCAGGCTTTAAAGTGTTTTGTAAATTTGGTGGACTCAAGACATCTCATTACCGTGATAGCTTTTATTTCCCTGATGATTACTGAGATGGGACATTTTATTCCTTTTTCCCATGAAATAATTTAATTTTAACCCTTACTTCCATCAGTGTAAGGGCTTTTCACTAACACCAGAGCTGCTTTTGGAATAATATTATATTTTCTTCTAAGTTGTTAAGAAAGTATTTTTAAAAACCTGATGTGTTTCATAAGTTTGATTGAAAAAATCATGATGCTTTTACTTATCTTAAGCTTCATGTAACATTGTGATTTTTAAAAAAAAATATTACAACATAATTATTTTCAGCATTTATAAGACTTTTTTATATTGAGGAATAATTTATATGCAGTGAAATGCACAGCCCTTAAGTGTAGAGTACTTTCATTTTTGGCAAATGTATACAACTGTGTAACCCAGATCCCTATTGAGATATGAAATAATTGACTTCATCAGAAAGTTTCCTTTTATCCCTTCTGAGTTCCCAACCCAGTCCCTTTACTCCAGGCCAGAAGTAAGCACTGATCCTATTTCAGTCAAAGTAGATTCGTTTTTCCTATTATAGAATTTAATACAAATAAAAGCATATCATTTAATGCTCTCCTGTCTTCTTTGTACTCAGCATATTTTTGAGATTCATACATGTGTTACATATATCAGCAGTACTTTCTTTTTTAATACTGAACAGTATTTCATTGTATGAAGATAGTTTGTTCATCCATTCTCCTATCGATGGCCATCTAAATTAGTTGTAATTTAATTTTTTATTAATTAACCTGGTGCTACAGACTGAATATTTGTATCCCTCTTGAATTAACATGTTGAAATCCAAACACCCATGGTGTGCTTTGCATCACTGTGACGAAATATCTAAGATAAGCATCTTAAAGGAGGAGCCAAGATGTCTGAGTAGAAATACCCTTTGCAAGAGTCATAGAAGTAAAGGAAAAACTGCATTCCAAGTAAAATGAGAGAGAGAAAACTCTGGGAATCAGCAAAGAGGTGACTGGGAACCCTAAAAAGCACAGAGAATTGGAAAAGCAACCTAGACAGAACAAAGTAATTGAAAACCTCAATCCTTTCTCCCCAGTAGGCTGGGGTAGGGAATCCAGCACTACCAGCATAAAATAATCAGGGAAAGTATGAGCAATCCTGAAAATAGCATCAGACCAGCAGTCCTAACTGCAGAGGAAATCATACTTACAAACTTTAACTTCAGTTTGGGGATAAGGTCCAAAAGTGACTCCTCTGTTCCAAAGGAAGTACTCACTTTGGACCTCACTCTACCCCCAATATTTGAACTACCAAAACAGTCACTGCTAGGCACCATCTTTGCTTAGGGGCTGGCAGCTGAACACTGCACTTGCCAGAAGTCTTGGGCCAGTGCACTCTCACTGTCAGCCCCCTCACTGTCCAGCAGCCTCAGGACAAGTAGCTGCCATAACCACAAGCCTGACACCAAACTGTGCTTGCTCCTGTGGGAATTGGGGAGTTACTTATCCCTAGACCACAATTTTGGAACTGTAGTCATTACTATAAAATCTCAGTTTCACCCAAGTGTAAGCATCCAGAGCTGGGAAAAGTCCTGACTAACCCCCACAGCTCCAGAAACAGGGCTGCTGGTGGTTCCAGTTGCCACCAACAGCTGTGCTCACCCAGTGCAATAAAGAGAAGGTCTAATTTCCTCCTCACATGCTTGGGGCTATGGACCCTGCTACAAAATCCCAGTCTCCCGGGTCCAGATCCAGTTCACTGGGAGCTAAGAAAACTCCCTTCTGAGCCTCACATCTCCATGAATGCAGCAACTAGTGGCCCCAAGCCCCATCAACGCCTGCCATTGCTGGTGATATCTAGAGAAGTTCTCTTTACCAGCACACAGCCTTGGGACTGCAGCTGCTGACACAAAAGAAAATTCAGCATAGCTTGGGCTTTTCCCTGGTGACCAGGGGAAAGGCCCAACCATGTTCTTCAGCTACAGGGCTATAATTATCAATGCCTCAAACTTCAAAGCCACCAGAGCTATCTCCCTCTGAACCTAGGAACACTCAAAACCATGTCCCAAAGCCCCACGTCCACAGATACTAAACCCACAAACCTCAGCACCATCTATGCTCAAATTGTGGGAACTAGTGAAAATCTCCCCAAAATCCTACACCCCAAGGAAAGAAGATGCTAATGCCATTAGTCTTGAAATTATCAGCACAGTCCCTGGATGATCTAGAGAACATTTCCTCCATAATCCAATAACTCAGACCACAGATGCTGGTGCCAAAAGTCATGGTACTGTTTGTGATTATCCCCTGAGACCTACAAAAGTATCAACTGGGTCTCTCTGAAAGCAGCTAACAGTGCTAGATATCATATATCTTCTCAGACTATGATGGATTAAAACTAAAAATCAGCAACAACAAAAAGAATGAAAAGTATACAAATACATGGAAATCAAATAACACACTCTAATGCACCATTGGATAATGGAAGAAATTAAAATGTAAATACAAAAATTTCTAGAAATTAATGAAAATGACAACATACCAAAATCTGTGTGATACCACAAAAGACACAGCAAGAGGGAAGTTTATAGCAACAAATGCATATTAAAAGAAAAGCTAGAAAGATCTCAAATAACCTAACAATGTAGCTCAAAGAATTAGAAAAGCAAGAATAAATCAAACCTAATGTTAGTAGCAGAAGGAAAGAAATAATAAATATAAATTCAAAGCATAAATAAATAAAATTGAAACTAAAAAATACAAAAGATCAATGAGCAATAGTTGTTTTTTGAAAGAATAAACAAAATTGGCAGACCTGTAATTACACTAACCACGAAAAAAAGAGAGAAGACATAAATAAATAAAACCAGAGATGAAAAGAAGGCATTTCAACTGATAGCAGTGAAATACAAAAGATTATACAAAATTATAAACAATTTTATATTAAAAAGCAGAAAAGGCATTCAATAAGACAACATCCCTTTACAATAAAAAACACTCAACAATTAGGTAAGTAAGGAAAATACTTCAAAACAATAAAGGCTGCATATGAAAACTCATGGAAAATATCATATTGAATGGGGAAAAATCTGAAAGTATTTCCTCTAAGATTGGGAATAAGACAAAGGTGTCCACTTTCACCATTCTTATTTAATGTAGAACTGGAATTCTTAGCAAGAACAATTAAAAAAGAGAGAGTAATAAAGGACATCAAAATTGGAAAGAATAGACTTAAATTATCTGTCTGCAGATGACACAATTATATACATAGAGAAACCTAAATACTCCATAAAAATTTTTAGAATGTATAAATGAGTTCAGTAAAGTTGCAGGATATAAGTTCAACATACAAAAAGTAGCATTTTTATAAAACAATGATAAACTTGCAGAAAAATAAATTTGAAAAGCAATCCCATTCACAATAGCTACAAAAATGAAATTATTTAGGAATTATTTTAACCAAGGAAGTGAAAGAACTGTACAATGAAAACTACAAGACACTGATGAAAGAAATTATAGAGAATACAAAAATGGAGATATATCCTGTGTTCATGGATCAGAAGAATAAACAACGTGAAAATTACAATACTATTCAAAACAATCTATAAATTCAGTATAATTTCCATCAAAATACCAATGAATTTCTCCACAGAAATATAAAAACCAATCCTAAAGTTCATATGAAACCACAAAACACCCAGAATAGTCAAAGTGATCCTGAGGGGAAAAAAGCTTGGAAGAGTTACAATACCTGACTTCAAAGCATAATAAAAAGCTATAGTTATAAAAACAGCATGGTATTGTCATAAAAACAGACACATCAGACACATAGATCAATGTAACAGAATAGAGAACCCAGAAATTAGCCATGCTCATACAGCCAACTTATTTTTGACAAAGGTGCCAAGAACACACATTGGAGAAAAGACAGTCTCTTCAATAAATGATGTTGGCAAAATTGGATATGAGGAATGAAGCTAAATCCCTTCCACTCACCATATACAAAATCAAGTCAAAGTTGATCCAAGACCAAAATCTTTTTTCTTTTTAATATATTCTTATTGGAGCGTTGTAATTATACATCATAGTGAGGCTCAATGTGATACACATGCACATATCACTTGATGTGTTTCCCTCCAGATTCCATCCCATTGCCCCCACTCTCCCCATACATGTTAGTGAGATTGGTAGTGATACCTTCATATATGGATATAGTAACTGTTTCCTTCATCAAGCCTCCTTTTCTCTTTCCCCATCTCCCTCCCCCAATCCCTTTCCACTATTCTACTGGTCTCTCTCCTGATTTATCCAAGGTTCCTTTGTTTCTATTTTCTCTCTAGCTTCCTGTTAGTAGGAATGTGAATTAGTAAAGTCATTTTGGAAACAGTATGGAATTTCCTAATTAAAAGTATAAATAGAACTGTCATATAATCTAGTTATACCATCATTGGGTATATACCCAAAGGAAATGAAATAAGTCTGTCAAAGACACATCTGCACTCCAATGTTTATTGCAGCACTATGCACAATAGTCAAGATATAGAAACAACCTAGGTTATCATTTGCATGGAATATCTTCTTTTATCCCTTCTCTTTCAATCTATGTGTCTTTAATACTAAAGTGAGTCTCCTATAGGCAGTAGTTGCATCTTATTTATTTATCCATTCAACCACCCAGTCTTTTGATTGATTAGATAATTTAATCCATTAACATTTAAGATAATTTAGGCTACATAAGAATTGTTTTCTAATTGGTTTATAGTTGATCCTTTTTTCCTCTCCTGGACCCACAGTGGCTAGCCTGGTGCTGAGGTGGTCTTGGAGCATGGGTCTGCAAGGGTGGGCCTAGCACCAAGTTCATTGGCATAGGCTAGTGTTTGAGTCCTTGGAGAAGTCTGGTATTCACTGCCAACTTTTTCATTCACAGGATGGTACCTTCCTGTGTGCTAAACAGGCTTAGAATATGGAGTGATGTAGGTCGTATGAAACTACTCTAACCACACACTTCAGTGCAGCTTTTCTTATTTCTGGGCTCCACCTAGGTGCTGTAATATCTTTTCTGAATTAATTAGTGCTGGTGAATATATTTTCTTACCTGGGTGGTTGTTTTAATTTATGTTACTACAATGGGACAAGTGCTAGAGTCTTCTATTCAGCCATCTTATGGACATCATGCCAATGATAGAAAGTTCTTATTTTAGCTGGGCGTGGTGGCGCACGCTTGTAATCCCAGTACTTTGGGAGGCGGAGACTGGAGGATCCGGGTTCGTGGCCAGCCTCAGCTCGCTCTCTCTCTCTCTCTCTCTCCTTAGTGAGGCCCTCTGCAACTTCGTGAGACCTGGTTTCAAAATAAAGTATAAAAAATA
>PVJS01048749.1:0-14933 GCA_004027185.1 Glis glis
TTTTTTTTTTTTTTGCGGTACCGGTGATTGAACGCAGGGGCGTTCTACCTCCATGCTACGCCCCCGGCCCTATTTTTTATACTTTATTTTGAAACCGGGTCTCACGAAGTTGCGGAGGGCCTCACTAAGGAGAGAGAGAGACAGAGAGACAAAGAGACAGAGAGACAGAGAGACAGGGAGAGAGAAAGCAAGAGAGCTGAGGCTGGCCGCGAACCCAGATCGTGCAGTCTCCGCCTCCCAAAGTACTGGGATTACAAGCGTGCGCCACCACGCCCGGCTTCGATTTTCTCAATATGGTTTTGAATGTGCATGACTAGTATTTTATTTAGAATTTTTGCATCTATGTTCACTAATGATATTGGTCTGTAATTCTCTTTTCTTGAAGTGTCTTTATTTGGCTTTGGTATTAATGTGATGTTGGCCTCATAAAAGGAATTTGGAAGAATTCCATCTCTTTCGATTTCACGGAATAGTTTGTGAAGTATTGGTTTTAGTTCTTCTGTAAAGGTTTTGTAGAATTCGGCTGGAAAACCATCTGGGCCTGGGCTTTTCTTTGATGGCATACTCTTTATTGCTGTTTCTATCTCTGTGCTTGCTATTGGTTGATTCAGGTTTTCTATATCCTCTTGGTTCATTGTAGGTAGGTTGTATGTGTCTAGAAATCTTTCGATTTCTTCTAGGTTTTCCATTTTATTGGAATATAAATTTTCAAAGTACTTTCTTATGATCCTCTGGATTTCTTCACTATCTGTGGTGATGTCCCCTTTTTCATTTCTGATTTTGGTGATTTGGGTTGATTCTCTCCTTCTTTTGGTTAGGTTAGCTAGTGGTTTGTCAATCTTGTAATTCTTCTCAAAGAACCAACTTTTTGTTTTGTTGATTCTTTGTACTGTTTTTTTATTCTCTATTTGATTAATTTCTGCTCTGACTTTAGTTATCTCCTGCCTCCTACTGGCTTTGGGATTCGACTGTTCCTGCTTTTCAAGATCCTTGAGGTGTGTCATTAGGTTATTTATTTTGATGTCCTCTGTTTTTCTTATGTGGGCACTCAGTGCTATAAATTTTCCTCTTAACACTGCCTTCAAAGTGTCCCATAGATTTTGGTACATTGTGTCTATGTTTCCATTTAATTCTACGAATCTTTTTATTTCTCCCCTTATTTCTTTTCTGATCCATTCCTCGTTCAGAAGTGTATCATTCAGTCTCAATCTATTTATGTGGTTACTTTTAGTCTTCCTGTTGTTAATTTCCAGTTTCATTCCATTGTGATCTGAGAATATGCAGGGAATTATAACACATCTTTTGAATTTGCTGGTGCTTGTTTTATGACCCAGTATGTGATCTTTTTTAGAGAATGTTCCGTGGGCAGCTGAGAAAAATGTGTATTCAGTTGTTGCTGGTTGAAATAATCTGTATGTGTCTATTAGATCCATCTGGTCTATGATTTGCTTTAGGTCTGAACCATCTTTATTCATCTTTTGTATGGAGGAGCGATCTAGTAGCGTGAGTGGTGTGTTGAGGTCTCCCAATATTATTGTGTTTGGGTCTATTTGGGACCTGAAATCCTGAAGAATTTGTTTTATGAATGTGGGTGCGCCCACATTTGGGGCGTAAATGTTTACTATTGTTATATCTTCTTGTTGGATTGTTCCTTTTATTAGTAAGAAGTGACCTGTTTTGTCTCTTGTGATGTGTTTTAATTTAAAGTCAGTTTTGTCTGATATAAGTGTTGCTACCCCTGCTTGTTTTCAATCTCCATTTGCATGGTATATCTTTTTCCATCCTTTTATCTTTAGTGTATGAGTATCTTTGGCTTGAAGGTGAGTTTCTTGTAAGCAGCATATATTTGGATTATGCTTTTTAATCCACATTGCTAGTCTATGCCTTTTAATTGGGGAGTTGAGTCCTTTGACATTCAATGTTATTATTGAGATATGATTGTTGTTTCCTGTCATTTTGAGTTTTATTTTCTGTTTGCTGTAGTGACACATCTCCTTGTTTAGTTGCCTACCTGGTGTAGTTCATCTCTCCTGTGGTTCTGAAAATTGCTTGTTTTCCCTTCTTTTAGATTTATTTCTTTTAGGATTTTCTCCATTGTTGGCTTGGTCCTCATGAATTCTTTAAGTGTTTGTTTATCATGGAACATTTTTATTTCTCCATCAATTTTAAATGATAGCTTTGCTGGATATAACAGTCTTGGTTGTAAGTTGTTTTCTTCCAGAGTCCGGAGTACTCCATACCAATCCCTCCTGGCATTCCTGACTTGGGTTGAGAAGTCTGGGGTAATTTTTGTTTTGCCCCTGTATGTCACCCTTTCTTTTGCTCTTGCTGCTTTTAAGATTCTTTCTTTGGCCTCTACATTAGACATTTTAATTATTACGTGGAGTGGTGAGGTCCTTCTTTGGTCCTGTCTTGATGGTGTTCTATATGCCTCCTGTATGTGAATGTCCAAGTCCTTTTCCAGATTTGGAAAGTTCTCTGAGATTATTTCTTTAAAGAGGTTTTTTATATTCTTAGTCTGTGATTCTAATCCTTCTTCAATGCCTTTTATCCTTAGCTTAGGACGTCTTGCATTGTCTTGTATTTCTTGGATGGCCAGGGTGTGTTGTTGTAATATCTTCTCTATATCGTTGACTGTGTTTTCAGTTTTGAATGAACTGTCTTCCAGGAGTGATACCCTATTTTCCATGTGGTCGAGCCTACTAGAGTTGGTTTCTATTGTAGTCTTTAATTTATTTATTGCCTCTTTCATTTCGTTCAGTGTTTCTTTCTGATTCCTTCTTAGAGCCTCAACTTCTTCCTTCATCTCCTCTACACTTTCTTTGAGGCCTTTCATCATTCTGAAGATCAAAATTCTGAATTCTCTGTCTTGCATTTCCTGTAGGTCAGTATCAGTAAACTCACTTGATGCATTGTGAGTATTTCTTGTATCTTCACTGTTCCTCATTCTCGTGTTTTCGATGTTTTAAATTTTGTGTTTCTGTTGTCTCCGCATCATCTTCCTTTCTATGTATAAGATCTCTTGTTGGTCTCTGTCGACCCAATTGGGTTAGTACGCTGCAGGTTGTGGTTCCCTCTCGTCTTGTTGACCAGGGTGTGGTGTGTGTATGTGGGGGGGGGGGGCACACAGTGTCTGGAGCTCTGGTGTTGGCACGTGAGGCGAACTTCAAGGCAAGGTGTTGGATGTGGGCTCCAAGGCACAGGTGACGGTGCCGGAAGATACCCGGTCTCTGAGGCGCAGGTGCACACATGCTCCGGGTCTCGGGGGCGTCGCTGGAGGTTACTCGGGCTCTGATGAGCAGTGCTGTGTATCTCGCACAGGCCCTGGGGGGTGTGAGCTCTGGGTATCAGGTGGTAGTGCCTAAGGGTGCACAGGCGCTGAGGCACTATGCTAAGGATCACACGCGAGCCCTCGTGAGGTGCTTGGGCTCCTGGAATTCGGTGGTGGTGCAGGTGCGTGCCCTGGCTCTAAGGCCGTGTGGAGGGTCATGCGGGTCTTAAGTGGCGGTGCCAGAGGGTATCCTTGCTCTGAGGTGCAGTATAGGGGCTCCTGGGTTGCACGGTACAGCACAGCTGGCTTGGGCTGGGCGCAACTGTTTGCCCTGATCATGCTGGATGGCGTGTCTGTTTGCCTGTGTCGCACTGGTTCACGTGTCTGACTGCCTGGGTTGCACAGGAATGCGCAGCTGGCCTAGACTGGGTGCAGCTAGCTGCCCTAGTCACGCGTGAAGGCAGGGGGGTGGGGGCCGTCCTGGTCCCGCGTGGGAGGGTGCTGCTGGCCGCTTGATTGTGTGGGTCGGTGCGGCTTGTGTAGGCCGATCACGGGGTCGCGGGGTGTGGTGTCACGGGGCTGCTGGGTCGCAAGCCACGGGGGGCAGGCCATGGGCCGCTTGGGTCTGGGCTGGGGGCGTGGGGCCACAGGGCACAGGGCGCGGGGCCGCTGGGTGCCCAGTCCTTGGCTGGGAGCGTGTGGCCGTGGGGTGCCCGGTTCTCCCTGGTTGCACGGGGTGATGTGGCTGGTTGTCGAGGCCGGCGTGACTGGCCACCCGTGTGGCAGAGACGCTGCAGGCCTAGGCGGGTGCAGGGGGCGGGGCTGCTCTGGCTGCGCGTGGGGGGGCGCGCCTGCCTGCCCGATTGTGCAGGATGGCGCAGCTTGTGTAAGCGGGTCGCAGGGCCGCGGGTCTCGGGGCTGCGGGACACGAGCCGAGAGGGCACGAGCCGAGGGTGTACAAGCTGCGGGTGCGTGGGCAGTGGGCTGACCTCATCTGGGATGTGGGCGTGGGGCCACGGGGAACGGGCTGTGGGGGCGTGTGGCCGCGGGGTGCACAGGTCTTGGTTAGGGGCATGAGTCCCGCCGCACGGGATGATGTGGCTGGTTGCCTGGGCCAGCATGTCTGGCTGCCTGCCTGTGTGGCAGAAGCGCTGCTGGCCCAGGCGGGCGCAGGGGGCGGGGCCACTCTGGTTGCGTGTGGAGGGGCGTGTCTGGCCGCCTGATTGTGCAGGATGGCGCGTGGCTTGTGTAGGTGGGTTGCATGTTCGCAGGATCCCCGTGCTGTGGTGCGCGAGACGCGAACCGAGGGTGCACAAACCATGGGTGCGCGGGCCGTGGGCCGCCCAGGTCTGAGCTGGGGGAGTGGGGCTGCAGGGCACGGGGCGCGGGGGCATGGGGCCGCGGAGCGTACAGGTCCTGGCTGGGGGCGAGGGGCCGCAGGGTACCCAGCTCTCCCTGCTCGCACGGGGTGATGTGGCTGGTTGCCCGGGCCGGCGTGTCTGTCTGCGTGACCTAGGTGCACTGGCCTAGGTGGGGCGCAGGAGGCGGGGCCACCCGGTCTCGCTTGGTGGGGCGTAGCTGGCTACCCGGTTGTGCAGGGTGGCGGGACACGGGGAGAGGGCACGGCGCAGCGCGCGGGGTGTGGGGCGCAGGGCTGTGGGCGCAGAGGCTTCCCCGATCTTGGCTGACGCGGGGCTCTGATGCAGGTTGCTGGGGATCGCGCAGGCTCTTAGCACGGTGGAGGGGGAGGTGCTCGGTCGGGGCAGGAGCCCACGATCTGCTGCTGTGATGGCCCCACCACTCTTGGAATTCTATTCCAGTTTCTCCTTTAGATCTGTCTGTGGCGCCGGGGGCTATTAGCCCCAGCAGTAGGGACCAGGGGTAAGATGGCTCCTTACCGATCCTGCCGTCTGCCGTCTCGGGATTGCAGCTTTCTGAGGAATTCTGGAGCTGGTAGACTCTGTCTTCGTATTCGTACTTGGGTTACTGGATTTTGGGTTTTGGATCGTCTATGTCTGTGCGATGTTGTTTATTTCTGAGTCTCTGAGTAGATTCTGAGACAGTTTTGAGACAGGCTCGTTCAGGGGCTCCTATTCCGTCGCCATCTTGCTGCTTCTCCTGTAATTTATTTCTTTGAATATTTTCTCTAGCGCTGACTTGGAAGACAAATTCTGCTTCTATTTGTCATGAAATATTTTTGTTTCTCTGTCAGATTTGAAAGATATCTTTGCTGAGTAGTCTTGGCTGGAATTTGTTTTCTTTCAGGGTTTTGAATATGTCACTCCAGGCCCTCCTGGCTTTCATGACTTGGTTTGAGATGTCTGGAGTGATTCGTATTATTTTGCCTCTGAATGTCTGAATGCATTTAAGGTTCTTTCCTTGGCCTCTGTTAGCCAATTTGATTATTATGTGGTGTGGAGGACCTGTTCTCTGATCTTTTCTAATTGAGGTTCTATATGTTTCCTGTACCTGTATATCAACCTCATTTTCTATGTTTGGTAAATTCTCTGATATTGTTTCCCTGAAGAGATTTTTGATTCCTTTGGTTTCAGCTTCTAGTCCCTCTTTTATACCTACAAAGATGATGGTGCCATACAATCAAGCATCCATGAAGATATCCATGAAAACAATGATGAGAATTCTGTTCACATCAACCAGGGAACATCAGAACACCATTTTCCTTGGGCAAGAGCTGAACCTATTAAACAACACTGTATGTATTATTCCTTAATTAAAATGTGAGGACTTCCCTTCTTTTTTATTTTGTCTGAAACTCATATAATAGGCAGTATGGTAACCACTCATGTACCAGGAGATCAACATGCTCCCCAAAGCATCCACATCATTGAGAGAATCTGGAAATATGGGAAGTGATGGGTGAATCACTGGTGGTCCGGAAGGAAATGGAGGCAGCCAACATGACAGCAAGTGGGGTGGTGGAGGTGGTGGTGGGCCACTGAATTTTAGACCTGGCTTTCCTTTTCCAACTTTGACCCTGGAATTGGGGGTGGCAGAGGGAGAAAGGAGTCTCATAAAGTGACATTGTTTGACTTGACATTTTTTTTTTATTTCCAAGAGATTTGGAGTTCTCATTTTCATCTGTTGAAACTTGACTTTCATTTTCATTTGAGCATTCAGTTGTGTATTATTAGTGACTTTAGTGGTTGGGATCAGACAGATTTTGCTCCTCCCTATTTCCATAGCCAGTGTAAACCACAACATAGGTTTCTCTTTTAAAACCAACTGTAGTGATGAGTAAATGCAGCCATCTTCTGACCAAGTGGCAGAACATTTGTCAATCTTTCCTCCTTTTAAGTTGTTTGTGTCAGGCATTTTAGTGACCCCAAACTGACTAACATGTAAGTGTGTATTTTTATATCCATTATCTTTTACATATTAACAAATGTTTCTAGATTCACTAAGTTTTAGAGTTGTAATACAAGGACTTCAATGGCAATATAATTTAATCCATTCATGTTACAATAAATAGGTAAATCCTCATGATTTACAAGAGATGCCCAAAGTCACATACACAGTTTGAGGCAGAGTCTGTACAGTAATTGAGACCGCCTTATTTCCTATTCTATGTTCTTCCCATTAGGTAATACTGAGAATGAGAGGGAAGAGCTAGAAGCTTCTGATATTTCAAAAAGTACATTAATTCCAACATAGTTTCATGGTTCTCAGTCATCAGTCTCACTTATTGCCAAACTTTTCAGGAGAATTGCTATTATACAAGAAGCAATTATGCTAAAAAATGTCAACTGTAACCACAATTGTTTTTCAGAAGAAATGGAAATAGTACTCCCTATAACATGCAGCCATTACCTAAGATTATTTAAGATAATTGCAATGTTATCAGAACATTTACTGGATTACGAGAAAAGCCTGATATTGTAAATTAAATTTTCTGTTAGTCATGTCATTTATCATCCTTTTTCTCTCAAGATGGTTACCTGAGAGATTCAAAGATGTCAGTATAACAAAGCCACAATCTAATTATCAGGCAATGGCTCAGACAATCTGATATTATAATAGTATTCTCTAGTTCACTAGTTTTGAGTTAAAGATGGTCCACTTTTTACATCCATTATTTCTGAAAGTCAAAATTCAGGTATTTGCTTTCTTTTTATGCAAATATTTAATATTTTTTACTCTTTCTGGAGAGGTTTTTTGGATTTACATGTCTTTAGAAAGAATACATATCAGAAATGATCACTTTTACTTAAAATTGGTAGTTATAATTTGTTGTCAGTCTAATATGTTTTTTTCTGATTCTCATTGTGCAGAATAAGACAGCATAAATTTAAATATATTTACCAGTCGGGCGTGGTGGTGCACGCTTGTAATCCCAGTACTTTGGGAGGCAGAGACCGGAGGATCCGGTTCGCGGCCAGCCTCAGCTCTCTCTCCCTCTTTCTCTCTCCCTCTCTCTCTCCCTGTCTCTCTCTCTCTCTCTACCTAGTGAGGCCCTCCGCAACTTTGTGAGACCCGGTTTCAAAATAAAGGATAAAAAATAGGGCCGGGGGTGTAGCGCGGAGGTAGAACGCTCCTGCGTTCAATCCCCGGTACCGCAAAAAATAAATAAATAAATAAATATATTTACCAAAATATTATCAATGTAGAACATATCTTTCCCTGTGGTGTTTATAAACAATTCTGTTATCTTAAAATACTCATTTTCCAACCTTCATCTCAGCTAGCACTTCTGGGAAAAATCTCTACATAAACACATACCTGTATCTATCTATCTATCCATCCAAAGACTTGCTATTTCTATAATTTCTACTTTACTATTTTTTAAAACAATATTCAAGAAATATTTATGAATATGAAGACAGGAAAAAGAATAAAAAGACTAAACAAAATATAATTCACAATGCAGTGGTTAATCTTAATCTACAGTGGCATTAGGGAAATTAGAAATGGCCACAGTTGAACAGAATATACAAAACAGAGGTGTATCACAGCTTAGAAATAAAATCATAGCGTAATTGTAAGGTAGAAAGTGCCTGCTCAGATCTTAAAGTGTCCCACCAGAAGGTTTTCGATTCTATACCATATATTTATTGGTAGGATATCTTTTTTAAAAATTTTATTTCTAATATTTATTAATATCTAGAATAGGGAAATGCACTATTAATCTCACTTGAATTTATAGGTTTTTTATCCATTTTTTGTGTTTCAATGAGTATCTTATTATATTATTCATGTAGTAACAGCTAACTGAATGATAACTGAACAGATAACTTTCGTATATATAAGTTATCTAGGGTAAAGAAAACTTTGATTATTAATCTTTATTTATTTCAGACACACTAAAAACAAGCATCTTTGTGAAGGATGTTTTTATTTATCATAATGAAGCAAATTTTACTACTATTCTTTAGAACTGAGCTTTGTCCCAAAGAAAGAAAATGTTAAGCCTTCCAATGAAGCAAATATTTAAATAAGGGCTTATTTGATGGTTAGGAATAATGGTAGGCCTCTATCTTGGTTCATTTACTTGCTATTTTATTCAAAAATATTTACTAAGGATCTATTATGCACATACTGCTAAAGAAAAATCATATAGGGTGTTAACATACATGAATCTTTTTTCTTTGTATTAACTAATAATATAATATTTAAAATATTTACATGAAGGAGTAGAGGTAATTACAGCAGGGAAAACATGTCTTCCTGTGAAGACCAGGCAAGTATTTAAAATATAATATAAGCTAAGAAAGGATTTAAAATAATGAAAGCGAAGATGCCAAGTATATTAGGAGTTAAACATATATGTTTAAACATATAGATATGTGGTTAAACATATAGACAAGAATGATTAAAGTTTGTATAGAAAGTGACAGGGGACATTGTTTATAAAAACAGGAGGTTAATTGACTAAATGTCTATGTGCACATTACAGGGTTTTCATTAATTATGATTTCCTAAGTATAGATTTTGTTTGTTTTTCTATTTTAAGTCATTCTTATTCTTTATGATGTTTTCACTATCAATAATTGGACTTTACTTCAATTTCTGAAAAATATTAGGCAGTATCTCTAAATAGGTCCTTTCCTCAATTATCAATAATTGTTCTTCTTGAAATTCTTTTTAGACAAAATTGAAGTTTCTCAATCTGTTCTTCATATATTTCAACTTCTAGTACTTATTTCTTTATCTCTGTGGTATATCTTCATTAATAAATTCTAGTAATTTTCTCTTTTGGATTATCTACTAATCTACTATTTATTTCACACAATAACATTTCAGACATTTGTTTTCCTTTGCAAGATTTCCAAGAAGAAAAAAAAAGTATGTTTGCTTCAGTTATCTTCACTGGAAGCTCTCATTGATGTTTAAAATAAATTGTAAGTTTGCCCTGGGCTGCTACTACTCTGGTCTAGTCATTTAAAATCCTATAAAAGTCACCTGGTTTGTGAAGGTAACTATGAATTATTGTCCTGTTTTCTGATTTTTCATCAAGCATCTCCCACATTAGTTTCTTTCATACATTAATGAGCAAAGTGCTTTGTTTCAATTTATGAAAAAGATAGCAACACAGTATACAGTGATTACATTATTTATCATGTCCTCATCACACTGAGGCTGACATTTTAGGAGACATCATGTCCCTATGTCTGCATTAAGTTTCTGTAAAAAATTAAATCAGAAATGAAAAATAAATCCAGACATTGTAACAGACATCTCTTATTCCCCAAACATATAAATAATTATATGATAGACACTGACTCACAGAGTTTAAGGAAAATGACATCTTATAAAACTTGTTTCAGTACAATCATATTCAGTGACTCACAGTGCTGTGCCATCTAACCTCTGATCTTAAAAACAAGCCCTTGGAAGGTCATAGCTACCTTAAACGATGTTGATTTTCTTCAGATTATGCTGTAACTTGACAGGAGCCATATGAAGGCCACATTGTAAATGATATGTCTTGGTTACTAATGCCCTTTTCTGCTGGTGCTCAGACAGTTCTTGTCAAAGCTCTGAGGCCAATAATATTTTCTTACTCTACTAAAGGATAATCTGGATCCCCCGCCACCACCACTACCAGTGCTACCAAAGTCCTAGGCTTGTATATGTAGACAATGCCTTGGGGAAAAAACCCACAAAAATCCTTTTAAAAATTATTTTAGTAATATTGTATATTCATATATATGCATATGTATATAAAATTTAAGAATCTTTGAATGCATACCAATGTTTTTTGGTTGAGTATTTTGTTTTTGTAACTTAAACTAATGTAAGTACATAAGAGAGATGGCTACTAGTTTTTCCCATAAAAATTAACATTTAGCAAAACAAAATATAAATGGCTAATTTTTTTCCAGTCTATGGAAAGCATTTTAGAACACTAACACACACATTAATGTGTCAGGTTAAAAATCTGTCATTATTCTAGCCAGGCATGGTGGCACACGCTTGTAATCCCAGTACTTTGGGAGGCGGAGACTGGAGGATCCAGGTTCGCGGCCAGTCTCAGCTCTCTCTCTCTCTCTCTCTCTCTCTCTCCGTCTCTCTCTCTCTCTCTCTACCTAGTGAGGCCCTCCACAACTTCGTGAGACCCGGTTTCAAAATAAAGTATAAAAAATAGGGCCGGGGGTGTAGAGCGGAGGTAGAATGCCCCTGGGTTCAATCCCCGGCACCGCAAAAAAAAAAAAAAAATCTGTCATTATTCTGGTGTATACTGAACTAATTATTCATAGATTTTAGCATTTATGTTTGCAGAATTTAAAAATAAAATGGTCAGAATGAATAATAACTAATCTTTAAATAAAAGACTATGGAAAAAGTCTTACTACAAAAGCTCTTACTTTCTAAGTAGACAGGAAACAATTTTGAGTCATTTTTCATCATATCAAAAGTGAGAATTCATGTCATTCAATACCCTAGTCTTTCATAACATTTTTAGCTGTAAGAATGTAAAAATCTTTGATGGCAGTAATATTTTTATTCACTTTATTTCCTCAGACAGGGAGTGGTAGTGTTGGTGCAAAATAAGTGTTATGCGATAAATTGAACAAAGAAAAATAAGCCTCCAGTTTATTCTATTATTCAAACATAATCAAACATATCCCATGATAATGTGCCAACTTAAGAAGAAGGTAAAAGAGAGCAACTCTATCATTTTAAGAAGGAATTAACCATTCAGTAATAAAGCTAATTGCCACTGAACAGATTACAAGGTGAGTCTTCCAGAAGGAATAATTAATTCACAGAAAGCTTACAGATATTTTAAAAGAACATGCCATTAAAATTGCATATCATAGGATTATAAAAAGGTAATACCGACATTTTATAGATAAATGAAACTGGGAGGAATTTTAGATATCTTCTATCCTGTTTCAAGCACCTGGAAGATTTATATTTAACTTGAACTGGCACATAAATTGAACATTGCAGAGAGGTCAAATTATACTTTGGAAAGATGGAAGGAGTGATGAATAATAATAATGATTGCACTTTACATTTATGTAGCATTATATGCCATTTAATCTCCTTTTATATCTACATCTCTAGAGCAGAATTCAGAGATTTCATAATATCAAGATTATGATCCAGCTTTATCTTCCATTTATTCACACTATGCAGTTTGCATGCCTGCTGTACTGTCTCCTTCTGGGAATGCCAGGAACCCTCAGTACTCAATTTAGTGCACAATTCAAAAGTCAGATCTTTGTAGACAGTATGATAAGTATAACTAAATATAATTTTTCACTATGAACTGTGATATTCAGAACAAAATAGATATATTTGTGTTGATATTCATAAAGATACAAACCAAAGCAAGGAATATTCAAATAAAATTTCACATGTATTAGTTAAGGTAGCTCAAATGTACATAGAATGTAAAGAAAACATTTGACATCTTTCATTGAAACTAGAAATGTAAGAGTGACTGGTCTAATATCTCCTTATTTCTGCCTACTGTCAAAATCCAACCAATGTCTTCATAGTTACTGCTCTGGATGTTATGATAAAAGTTCTGAAAGCGGAAAGGATGTAAATTTGGAAAAATAAGTCATATAGTAATCTCCAATTCACAGAGTATATGATTTTAGTGATTTTTACTTTGCAAGTAAATTGAAAATCAACCCATATTCTTCACCATGGATAATATCCATGATCACAAATAAAAAAATCTATTAGTTTGGTTTTATTAGATTTTCATTCTGATTTATGTAAACCCTGGGATACAAGTTTATTACACAAATTCCAAGACTTCATGATATTTTTTCTTTCCGGAAGATTACATTGAAGATTATTTTGTTTTAAACAGAATTCTATCTAAAATAAAGGAGCTTGTTCTATGACTAATGATAAATGGCTATGACAAATATAACTGTATTGGGTGTCATGCTTCTTGAGAAATAGGTAATAGAGATAGGTGTCAAGTTGTATAATTTCTTTTTCAGACAAAACAAACCATTCAAATTTTGCCATGGGGATGAGAGGGTGGAAAGAGAAGGAACTTCCAAGTACTCAAGGTCAGTGGTGGCTAAGTATAATGTAGCTGCCTAATAGGAGTCTTTTCACGGGTCCTCCAAAACAGGGCATAAATATGAGTACCATTAAATACCAAAAAAAAAAAAATACACACACCCTTGGCATGGCTAGAAGGCAGAGCACATTTAAAACTACAATCAAATATAGTTATTAGAACAAACAAACACCAAAACCCAATGGGTTCACTTTCATGTTCTTGCCCAAACTTTTTATTAGCATATAGAGACTGCCTTTCCTCCAAGACATACCAGGGAGATCTAGAGCCACTGAGAGGAGGATTCCAATACAATAAACACCCAGTCAAGAAAGTCTCTTTGTTTCACCATGCCGGAGACTCTCCTCCCTCAAGCAGAGAGGCCAAGGCAGCTGGGTAAATAATTGGAGCCTCTATAAAGAACAATCATGCCTGGAGACAAACTTTATCCATCTGTGTCTTAGTCTCCCTTCTCTGCATGAACAGATAGCCCACGGCCCCATCTTGAAACCATTCCCTTAGCTGATCAGGCAATACCAGCAGAGGCTACTGAGAGCCACTGTGGCAACATATAAACCAGCACACCAAAAGAATACTGCAAATGTCTGAATATCAAACTGTGATTAACACTGCAACCTACAAAAGTGGTCTAAGACCACATGCTAACCCAAACTAGGGTAAATTTTCTGCTGAAATTTTAAAAAAGTAATAAGGACCTAGGGCCTCCTATTATAAGAGACAAAATGTTTAAGATATAGTTAAAAATTCTATGTCTTACCAAAATCAAGAAAACCACAATCTGAATGAGATGAGAAAAGAAAATCAACTCACATCAATACCATGTGAATCAGATGTTGGAATTATCTGACAAGGATTTTAAAGTATCCACTGTAAAATGTTTCAACAAACATTGTGACTTAGCTTTACTTTTTAATTAATTTTTTATTTTAGAAGAGTTTTAGGTTTTCAGGAAAATTAAAACAGTACAGAGAGTTTCAGCATCCCCACATCCAGTTACCCATATCACTAACACCTTTCCTTGGTATAACACATTAATTCCAACTAATGGAACAAAATGGTATGCTGTTATTACCTAAAATCCATACATTATTCAACTTTCTTTAATTTTTTATTTCTTTTTTTTTTCTCTTCTATGTTTCTATCCTAGATACATTACACTGATCTATCATATTCACTCTTTTAGACTGGGACAGATTCTCAGACTTTCCTAGCTTTTGATGAAATTGGCAATTTTGAAGAGTCGCTGGTGATGTATTTTGTAGAATTTCCCCGACCTAAAATTTGCCTGATATTTTTCTCATGACTAGACTGAGCATATGAGTTTTGAGGGAGGAAGATCACAGAGGAAAGTGCCACTCTTGTCACATCTTACCAGGAGTCCATGTAATCAGTGTGACTTGTCAGTGACAATGTTAAGCTTAGTCACATGGCTTAGAAAGTGTTTTTCAGACTTTTCTACTCTAAAGTTATTTTCTTCTCTTCCCCTTTCCATAGTGTAGTATTTGAAGGAAGTCACTCAATGCAGCTCATAATGAAGAGATCCACAATTATGCTCTACCTCCTTACAATGAATGGGGATTTTTCTTTCCCTCCCATTTATTTGTTCAATCATTTATTTATTTATTTATTTATTTATTTTATTTTTTTTTTTTTTGCAGGACCAGGGATTGAACACAGAGGCGTTCTACCTCCGTGCTACGCCCCCGGTCCTATTTTTTATGCTTTATTTTGAAACCGGGTCTCACGAGGTTGCGGAGGGCCTCACTAAGGAGAGAGAGAGAGACACAGAGAGAGACAGAGACAGAGACAGAGCGAGAGCTGAGGCTGGCCACGAACCCGGATCCTCCGGTCTCAGCCTCCCAAAGTACTGGGATTACAAGCGTGCGCCACCACGCC
The DNA here is from genome assembly GCA_004027185.1 of Glis glis. Classification (NCBI taxonomy): domain Eukaryota; kingdom Metazoa; phylum Chordata; class Mammalia; order Rodentia; family Gliridae; genus Glis; species Glis glis. The sequence continues at coordinate 14,679 of PVJS01048749.1, forward strand.
CGGCTCAATCATTTATTTAAATCAATATGGAGCCGGATGTGGTGGCACATGCTTGTACTCCCAGTACTTGGAAGACTGATTCAGGAGGATCACAGGTTCATGGCCAGCCTCAGCTACTTAGTGAGGCCCTCTGCAACTTTGTGAGACCCAGTTTCAAAATAAAGTATAAAAAAAATAGGGCCGGGGGTGTAGCTCAGAGGTAAAACACCCTTGGGTTCAATCCCTGGTACCGCAAAAAAAAAAAAAAAAAAAAAA
>PVJS01048750.1:0-14936 GCA_004027185.1 Glis glis
ACCGCCAAAAAAAAAAAAAAAAAAAAAAGCTTTACCACTTTTGGTCTAGTAATCACCAATCAGGGCAATAATGAAAAATAAAATGAGTAAACCCTGATGACTGCATTAGTGACATGAAATTAAAACCAAAAATATTTGAGTCCTAACAGTACTAGGAAGACTGTTTTCAATATGGAAAAAATCAACCCTTCTTCAGTAATAATTAAAGAATTCTGTGTGGAATCTGAGACCTACAGGCAAAATCATATTATTTGCGTTTTTGGTATAATAACGTTTTCACTATAATAATGTTTGAAATAGTGACTAACCAAACTCAGATGTGAGAAAAATGGCTCCAGAAATACCAGACAAAAGAAAATGAAAGATTTGCAACATTCTCCAGAGAAGATACCAAAATTTAATACTTTCACTTTGGTATGTATTGCAACATAAAGCATCTATATATTCATATATTCTTTCCAGCTATGATAATATACCCACAAGGGTTTTTTTCTCCTTTATGGCATTTGCTAGGATTATCGTTTTTGATTCTTCTGTTTTATAATTATCTCATTTTCAGCTTTTATCTCAAACTCAGCATAAAATAATTGTTTTTGCTGATTTCTTATGATTTATCATGTGTAATTGGGATGGGTACTAGTGGGACTTTGGGACAGCTGGAGTTACTATGAAGTTGGCGACATCAATTTTGCAGCCAGCCTGACATTGATTTAAAATGCATTTCAGACTGATGAAAGGTGGTGGATTCACAGTCCCCGAGACTGAAGTTCTCTGGTTCTCCACTGAACAAAGGGCACCCGGGGAACTGCAGTGCCCCATAAACTTGCTTCAGCTGTGAGGTGACATTCACCAGAAAGACACACATTGGGTAGCTACAGCTGAAAGGACTGGATTATTGGAAAGCCACACATCCCTTGGGTCTGAAAAGAGGAGTTGAATTCTTCCTGTTGTTAGATGAGTCAAATTAAAGCATCTGCATTACAGTTCATTCAGCAATAATTTCAGGCTTCCTGATCATGTTTTCATTCTCAAAATGCCTACATTGCTAATATTTGAGATTTCCCAGAGTCTTAAACTTGTCCTTATTCAGAACTTTTCACTAACTTGCTATGCAAAATTAGGCAAATTCCTATGTCTCCATAAGATGTAATTAATATATCTACTAAATGGTGGTTAAATTGGTTGATTTATTAAATATCTTCTTGCTCTAAACTTTATAAATATGGTCAAAGTTTATCATGAGAGCCCAGTGCTGTAGGGTATGTCTGTAATCCCAGTGATTCTGGAGGTTGAGGCAGGAAGATCACATGTTCAAGGACAACCTGAGGAGCTTAGCAAGACCCTGTTTCAAAATTTAAATAAATAAAAGGGTTAGGGATGCAGCTGAGTGGTAGAGCACCCTGGGTTCAATCCCCAGTACCACGATTGATAAATGAATGAATGAATGAATGAATGAATGATTATGAGAGGAAATATGCTCTATTCCATAAATATCTTGAAAAGGTCATTCACTTTGCCCTGTTGTTGTTTTTCTGGATTCTAAAATATGATGGAAATCTAGAATTCAGAACAAAGACAATCTCATGAGGTTTTCAAAATAATTTGTGGAGGTACACCCCAAAAAATCTGAATTTTTACCATGTACATAGCGAATAGGTATTCTGGACATTTTCTGTCTCTTGACTATATAATTGCAATTCAATGAAACAAAAATTAAGACAACTAGCCTTCATTCCCATGGCAAGATAGATGTTTTAAGATTGAGCTATAACCTGGCTTCAATCCCAGGTACCACAAAAAAAAAAAAAAGATTGAGCTATAAGGTAGGACCTCCAAAATGATGGTTATTGGAATTTGCTATAACAAATCTAGCTCTTTATCATTCAGCAATATCCTTATGTTATGGGTCATTCTATTTGCCTCACAAAAGATTTTTCCTATTAACTCATTTTTCCAATGAACTCATACTGGTTAATTTCTACATTGGGAAAGAAAAACTCACATGTCTTACATGAACCTCATATTGAAATGAAACTAAAGGGGAAAAGCATACAGCTCGCCAGAGGAGTCTTATTACCCAACAGATTTAAACCAGATCTAGAGGCATCGAGGAGGAAGGATAAGCAGTGGGAGACATAGAAAGTGTATTCTCCATTGGATTCTGACCAAAATCAGGGCTTAGGATTTGGGATCATATGGATTTATTGCATATGCCACCATATCTTGCTTTTATTCTAACTCCCCCTTCTTAATCCTTAATTCATTTATTTCAACTAATTCACTCACACACACACTAGTGTGCGCACATGCACACACACGCACGCACACAAAACACAAACACACAAGCATTTAACTCAATCTGCCTGCGAATTCCCTATATTCTTATGTTGTGGAATATAATAGTTATCTGTCAGCATGTTATGTGATCAATATACTCAGGTCACAGGGAACTTTGACCACTACTTGTATCACTGAAAGGAGAATGCTGGCTCTTTTTAAGTATAGCTTTAAAAAAGTTCATAAGAAAACTATTTGCATTTCCCTTAACAATACAACATTTAAAAAAAATAATGTACATTTCCTTCAACTCATGCTGGTTAATTTCTACATTGGGAAAGAAAAACTTGCACATCTTAGTATTGTTATTAAAGACCCAATGAAAGCTAATTTCAAGAGTGAGATAGAAAAAAATCATTTATACTTTCATTCTCAAGGCTAATCATCTGGCCTTTTCAGAGACACTAAAATAAATGCATAAAGGAAATAATGCAGTTACTTACGAGAGAGGTCAGGCTTAACCGCTTCTCCTCTAATAACAGTCTACTCAATGAGGGAAGAAGGAAAGATAATTTTTAATAAGGAGTGATTATTTGAATAGAAGAATGGAGAACGAAGCCAGCTTTGGCACCAAGTCCTTAGTACGTAAAAGGATATGTGTTACCGGCAGCAGTATACGAATGCTGACCTCAATGACATGATTATGCTTTTAAGTCAACCCTCTGGGCCAAGAAGGACCACCAGGCAAGCAGCACAGGCCTTGTGTCTGCTGAGCAGGACGCATGTGCAGCAATTATGCTGTTTCCTCCAGCCTGCTCAGCAGGATGGCATGCGAATGATAGATGACTGTGCATCTTCAAATCAAAAAGATACTCAGAATTATGTATCCTTCATGTCTAGATAGGCAACTCCATGGCTGAGAAGCAGCCCTGAGTGCTAGAAATCATCATGGACATCCTATCACATAGAAGAAAACTTCCAACTAATGCTAAGGCTCAGCTTCTCCAATTGTGAAATGATAATAAATCATTTTTATTGTTGTCATTATTAGCCTATTCCTAGCCTATTTCACAAGTTTGCCATGAGGATTAAAAAAAATAAATAACATCTTCCATCTACTGAGTACCTAGATAACAAACATAAGCAAAAGACTCCACAAGCATTATCTCAATTAGCTACTAAAACAAACTTATGAAATGGGTAATAGTAGCCAGGTGCAGTGGCACACACTGTAATCCCAGTATTGGGGAGGCTGAGACAGGAGTGCAGGATGGAGGATAGCCTCAATAACACAGTGAGACTCTCAGCAACCTAGAGAAACTCTGTTTCAAAAAATAAAATAAAATAATAAAATAGGGCTGGGGATGTAGCTCAGAGGTAGAATGCCCTGGGTTCCATCCCTAGTACCAGAGAAAGAAAATGAGACGAGAGAGAGACAGAGAGAGAGACAGAGAGACACAGAGAGAGAGAGAGAAAGAGAGAGAAGGAAGAAGGCGGAGGAGAAAGAGGAGGAGGAGGAAGAGGAAGAGGAGGAGGAGGAGGTGAAGAAGGAAGGAAAGAAAGAAGAAAGAAAGAGAGAGAGAGAGAGAGAGAGAAAGAAAGAAAGAAAGAAAGAAAGAAAGAAAGAAAGAAAGAAGAAAGACAGTTTTTTTCAGTTACAAATAATAAGGTTCAAATAATTAAAACACCACAGATTATAAAGAGGAAAACAGATTAATTTCCCAGGATTTTAGATGATATCTTGTATAAGGAGTATCAGTGAGACTTCCCTATTCATTAAGTACCAACATGGAGAGTGTTCTGTTCTAGCCACTCTGCTTTCAAATGATAATGATATTTGGTGATAATAATTGTTCTTCTGCTGATAGGAAAAGTTTCCAAAGCCAAGTTTTAAATTAACAGTATACAAAATCACTAAAGTTAAGGTTAAATAGAAAACTTGACAACAACTTAGAAAAAGAACTATCTTCATTTATAAGTAAAGCCCAAATTTTCACTGGCTTTTGCCTCCTGTAGACAGGGTGGGTGGTCTTGCTGATTTCCCTTTTTCTTTGACCTTGAATGATGCTAATAGTTACCTTCTGCCCATGATTCTATACCATCATTTACCTACAGTTGGAATATCGTAAAAATTAAAATCCGAGGTGGAAAAAGTGATATCAGACTGTCGAAAGTCCCTTTCTGCCTTTCAAAATCCAGTTAAGGACATTTAGTCTTTCTAAAAGATGCAAATAACCCCTTTGACCAAACTGTTATCTAATTAGACCAAAAGTGCTTAAAGTCACTCTCTCTTACTCAAGCCAGCTCTAAAAGACACAAAGGTCTGTCTGTTTTGGGTGAATTTTCTCCCGTAGGTAGATAATTGAAATGATTCTAGTTTGGCTGCTCAAGCACTAAAGTGTCAGAGTGATGAGTGTCATAAGATAAATATAGGGATAGCTTACAAATATTTCTCTTTGCAATCTGGTATTGCATATGGATGCCTGGAATAAGTAATGTAAATTAGTCTCCTCTAATTTACATTTAAACAGGGGCTTAAGAAGGATCAGGGAGCACCACTCTGCCTTGAAAAACTGCAGTCTAAAAAGAGTGACAGGGATTGTCATCAGTATTATAATCATTACCAAGTTCAAAAAAAAGGGCCCTTGTTAGGAATAGATCTGTCTCTGCAGGGGATATCCAAAACTGCGGTGCTTGGATAAAATATGAATTGTGGACTAATGCCAAAAAACCTAAATTACATTTTTAAACGAGGATGTTACATTAAAATAGTGATAAGCTGGATAATTACAGAGAATTCTATGTACCTTTTAGCATAATTAATGACATAAAACACCAAAGTTTGAAATTTAAAAATCCATCTATTTTACATTATGCTTTCAAATTTACATATATCATTAGAATGAAAACAAATGGAGACTGGTAAGATTAATAAGTATAAACTAAGCATGGATTAGGTATTTGTCCATTGTGAGTATTACAAAAGAAAGCAAGAATTGCTTCTCATATTAAGTAGATTCTTGTTAACTGCAGGGCATTTACTAAAGCTAATATTAATATTATCTTAGTTAACTTTTCATATATAACAAGTGCTAGATAAATAAACCCTGTATGAAATCTGGAATGTAATTTATAATGAATTTGTGCTAATGATATCTAATGTGCCTAGTTAAAATGGAAGCTTTATTGAGAATAAATGTTGCTCATTTACTTCAAAGGGAGTTACCAAACACGTGTAATTTGATGGTAATTTAAGAAATAAAACAATGTTAGCTAATATAAGTATGATTTACAAATTTCTCTATGACAGTGCAGGATGAATGTTATATATGTTTACAAAAATGTTTACAAATACAGAAAGAAAAAAACCAAAAACATCTTAGGTGCTATGGATACTCCCAAGGTTCATATAAATAACTATTTGGTAGGCAGAAAAATGATCCCCCAAGATTTTCATACCCTAATCCCTGAGACCTGTGAATAAGTGACCTTGCTACATGGGAGGGTAGAGGGACCTTTGCAGATGTAATTTAGGATACTGACCTTAAAATAAAGAGATTATTATTATCCTGGATTAGCCAGATGTACACAATGTAATCACATGAGCCTTTAAAAGCAGAGATCTTTCTCCAGATATAGTCAAAAGAAATGTGGACTTGAAGCAGGAGAGATGAGGCAGAAGAGGAGGTTAGAGAAGAATGAGGAGGACTTGACCCACCTTGGCTGGCTTTGAAGGTGAAGGTAATTCAGTAGACTCTAGAAGCTGAGGACATCTGGCTAAAAGCGAGCAAGGAAATGCCACCTTGGTCCTACAACTGCATGGAACTGAACTCTGCCAAGAAATTGAGTGAGCCTACAAGTAGAGTTTCCCCCAGAGCCTCCTGAGTGCAACACAGCCTGCTAACACTCTGATTTGAGTGTAGCCACACTCATGTCAGCCTTATAAACTACAGAAATGCGAGAGAACAAACTTGTGTTGTTTTAAGCCATGATGTTTGTGTTAGTAATTTCCACACTTCTCCTGACACCTTTCTTTCCTTTACTTTCCATTTCCAATTTGTCTCCCCAAGTCTTCTAAGTTTCACTTCCCCCAAATTATTTAAGATCTTCTCTACTCTACAGACATGGTGCTCTTTCCAAAATGGAAACCAGATGAACTCTCATGCTTTTGGCTGCCTCTCAGCCCCTTCTTGCCTCACTCTTACACTCTGTGATGTCAAATACATAGTGAGAACTTGGCGTATGCTGAACACATTGTGCTAAGTGCTTTAGATGTGTCTTCCACTTAGTCCTCAGAGACCTCTCTGAAGTTTCAACATAAGCTGTGTTATTCCTGTTTGCATGGGAGGAATTCGATGCTGAGATCTTCCCAAAGAGCTACCACTAACTACTAGTAGGTCTATTTGAAAGGAAGGAGTTTGAATCAAGAGTCTACATTCTGAACCACCTCTCCATACTATATATTTTTGTTTTCAGTAGTATTCTATCACTGAGCTACATCCCCAGCTCTTCCCATATTCTTTACGCATCTTTTCTTTTTTTCCTACCTGAGTCATTCATCTCTCCATCTTTAGTAAATAGCCATTCTCTGATGTTTTACATCAACTCAAATGTGATTCTAACAAAATCAGTGTGACTCCATAGGCTAGACCAGCTTCCTCTGTTTGGAGACTGTCATAGGACCCTCATTTGTAACTTCATAGATCTTAGTGTATGTTATGGTTAGATATAGAATGGCCCCTTGAAGAGCTCATAAATTGGTGTTTAGAGTTGATATAATTGAGTCTTGAGGGTTGTAATCCCAGCAGTGGGTAAATCCATTGTAATGGATTAATCTGGGTGGTGACCCACGTCAATAAGGTGTGGCTAGAAGTGGGTCCCTGGGGGTGTGACCTTGGGGATTATATAAATGGTTCCTCCTCCCCCTGCTCTCTCTCTTGCTTCCAGCCTCCATGATATGAGCACAGCCCATGTGCTCTCCCTCTCTCTGCTTCCTGCTGCCATGCCCTGAGATTCACAGTCCCTGGCCTTACATGGACTGAACTCAAAACCATAAGAAAATAAATCTTATTTCCTCTAAGTTACGTGGTCAATCTTTCAGATTATAGCTACAAGAATGCTTTCCGGAGCAGTGTGTAATCAGTCACTTTTGGTTATGTTTATTCCACCAGTTCCCACCTCCACTGACATCATCAGCTGATGCACTACCAGAGGCAACGGTCTTGGCTTGTCCTGTGCACCACTGTGCCCTCAGCGCTTATCACCACATCTAGCAGGTAGTACCTACAAACATAGAATGAAAGACAGAAGTAGAAATGCTCCCCTCTGCTCTTAACCACATCCCCTCAAACTAACAACCCCATCCCTTCACATACTACTAAACAAGATCCCGGTTGTTTTTGAAGATCACATGTTTTATCTCCATTCTCAGAGAGAAATTCAATAGTGTTCTTTCTCCAGCTTTAGTTTAGGAGCCTCTAGGGAAGGTCCTTGACTGCTATGACTTGGGTCAGGACCAGTTGACTCTAGTCAAAAAGACCAGGTCATGATGCACATTTGAATATCAGGGCCTGTCTCAAAAAGGGGGATATCATGCTGTGCTAAAAAGATTCTCCAATTGGTGTCCACTACAAAGTCCAAGGGGATATACATGACCAGGGGATGGAAACTAGTCGAACTGAAATTAACTAGAATAAATGGCATCACAACCAATAACTATAAGCAAAGCATATTGCTAAATAATTGACCTGTTATTTGGTTTCATATTTCTGATAATCCTGGGAGGTAGTTATCCTTACATGTATTGTTATCCTTATTTCACAGATGAGAAATTGAGGCTTAGAGTTTACATGATTTATTCAGAATCACACAGCTAAAAAACGGCAGAATGAACCCTAAATTGTCTAATTCTGGTCTGTACTCAAAACTGCTTAAATCCTGCCTTCTTAGTACTAAAGCTATTTGAATATATAGAGTAACCCAAAATTTACTAAATGATTAGTTGCATCAGTGTACAGATGTAAAGGAAAAAAAATCCACCCAGTAGTTATGCACAGAGTCTATAATACGAAGGTGGCAGATTGGGAGGAGGAGGAAAAGAAAGATATATACAAAATACAGGAGGGGTTATCTCTGCCTAGAGATAGTGAAGGAGTAAATGTAACTAAACAGATTATGCAAAGTTGTATTAACTACAGCTACACACACACAAATATACACAAAGGAACACATAATAGATAAGCAAGGAATTTGAGACCATTTTCATACTGTGTATGTAGTGTGTGACCTATCCCGGAAGCTGAATAAAGCCCCTCTCCCAAGGGACACAAAAGAGAAATGCATATATTAATCAGAAAATTATGATTAAATGCACTCATTTTAATTTTCAAAATTGAAATTTTTATTAGATCCCTACAAGTCTTGTATTCTAAATTCACTGAAGAGAAATCTTTCTAGGAGAAAGTACAAATTGAGTTTCATATGCTGACACTTTATTTTAGAGATTTGGGAATTAAAGATAAAAGAAACTAATTTTCTATAAATCCTGGTACATTATCAAAATGGTACATTAAATTTTTCATATTAAATTATTTAACTATTTAGCACATTATAAAATTAAATATGACAGTTCTGTTTTAAATGATTACAAAGCATAGAATTTGAATATAATTTAATAATAGTGTGCATTACCATATGAAGTCAATCTGATCAATTTTATAATACTACATACTTATAATGTAGACTACTATTAAAAATGTATTAAGATAGTTCCCTTTAAAGCATTTTTTCCTCTGCTATTGGGCATATGACCAAATGCTCTAATTTATTCTCTTTTTTCAAAAAATATACTTTTATTGGCGCATTGCAGTCTCACATCATAATGAAGTTCAGAGTGATAGGGACATACATGCACACAGTATTTGGTGAGCTTATTCCAGACTCCCTTCTTACTTCCTACCTTTCCCTCCTTCCCTGTACATGATATGGGGATCAGCATTAGTAATTTCATACATGTACATAGCATCAAGGGTAGTGTTTCCTTCATTAATTCTCTTAATTTTGACACTATCGGTTTCTGCAATTGTGTTTTGAATTATTTAACTATAAAACATTTCAAGATTTCAATTTTATGAAGTATATGGTACACAATTAAATTGCATTTTATGACTGCTAGATATCTTAGACTATACCTGTAATTGAGCCAGAGAAGTACACATGAAGTAAATCTTGTTCTAATTGTCATTTATCCTATTTCTGATCTGTTTAGAAAGTGAGCTGAAACTAGATTTTAAAACCTGAGGAATTTAAGGAAAATTGTATATTTATGAGTCAGGTTTAAAATATCTATGAAGGAACATTTGAAAAAGCCATTTTCTTTCAAAATAACATTATAATAACATCATAGAGTTTTAACATAACACATTTGATAAAGACATTTTACTTTGTACTTAATCATTCAATCAATTAGCACACGTATATCAAGTGTCTTCTATGTAACAGGAATATTTCCATATATATTAAAAACTAGAGGTTGTTCAATTGACATCTGACCTAAAAATGTCTAAAATAAATTAATATTGGTTTTTATTTTAATGAAAAATTAATGGGCATTAAAACAGAACAAATATAGAGCAGCTGCTGGACCAGTGAACTTACTCAATACCATGATGCCCTGGTAGAACATTATGGCGCAGCTCATCAGCTCTAGTGAGGTATACACCTCTATGTTTGTCTCTTGCACTGTAAACAACCCTTTGCCTCTCCATTCCTGAATATCTCTCATGTTCTCCACCTTAATAACTCAGCTCAGACATCTCACAACCAACAAACATCACAACGAGGCTCATCCTAAACATCCCACCTGGCCAACTGCATCCAATGCATGTTTATATGTCTTGGTGATGTGAACTTACATCACCAATCCTGAAATGTCCCTTTGCTGTCCAGAACTTAGACATTTAATTTCTGGTTACTGGTCCACTTGGGTATTTTGTGAGCATTTTTTAGTTACCATCCTAAAACACAAATTCACATCACGTGCACTTCCAGATCTATACCAGTGCCTTTACCTATATCTCCTGACTTGATGGCACCAACATGCATGGTTTCTCACGGCAAGAACTGGGGAGCTGTTCTAGATGTTTTTCGTTCCCCACTTCCCATTCCTCATCACCACATGCTGGCTGGCTTCCCTCTGGACTCACGACTGCTGAACTCCAATCTGCTCTTGGGAATCTTACAGTCTCCCCAGTGAATTTGTTCTCCTAAATAACTGTTTCACAATATTCTTCCCTGGCTAGTCTCAGTTGATGGCCTTAAACATTATGTCACTGAGAAAAAGAAACAATCCAAACTACCCTCCTACAAGTTCCTATTTCCACACCTGCTTGCGGGGCATCAGACCCTTTACACTGGGTCGCTTGGAGCCATCCTCAAATGCTCCACCCCGTCCCCATTTGCCCTGAAGATGAGGCTCTATCTCCTCCTCATCACTTTCCCTCTCTTGAACTATTCCCATAATAAACATATTTACTTTTACCATTCAAAAATAATTATGACTTCTCCCTACACATCTCTCTGGTTACTGCTGTTTTTGTTTTGGTTTGGTTTGGTTTAGTGTGTGTGTGTGTGTGTGTGTGTGTGTGTGTGTGTGTGTGTGTCCTTAATAAAAATATCCCTCAAAAAGATATTTTTACTGTCTCTAGTTTTTCTCCCCTGATTCTCCTTATTCTGTATTTATTTTTAATCACAGTTATACATGCATGAGTTCAAGTAAACTTTTAATAAAACAGTATCTATATTAGCCAACTCAGTATCAGGAAATTGTAAATCATGTAGGTAAGTCATATCATGTTTGTCATATGCTAAATTTTGTCCCCTCCCTATCAAGTTCACATGTTGAAGTCCTAACCCTCAGGAATTCAGATTTTGATTGTATTTGGAGATAGGGATCTTTTAAAAGGTAATTAATTTAAAAGGAGACTATTAGGAGGCCCTAGTCCAATGTGTGTCTTTCTAAGAAGAGAAAATTGGGACCTAGTCAGGCACAGAAGGAAGACACAGGGAGAAGATGGCAGTATGCGACACATGCAGAGAGGCCCCTGAAGAAAGCAAGCCTGGTGACACCTTGATCTTGGACTTCTAGCCTCAAAAACTGTGAGAAAAATGAAACTGTTCTGTAAGCCATCCAGGCTGTGGTACAGATGGTCCCCAACTCACAATGGTTTGACTTATGATTTTTCAATTTTATGATGGGCATATTGGGATGTAGCCCCATTGTAAATTGAGGAGAGGAGCATCTTTACTTTGTTACGGAATCCCAAGCAAACTAATACAATATTCTTGTTATGTCCAAATAGCACATTTATATTTTTCTTGATTTTTTTTCAGATTCAGGCAGGATCTATTGATTTCCTCCTACAGAAGATGAGAATTTACATCATGTTTTCTAGTCCTCCACCCACACTCACATACATGGAGAGCCTTGGCACCATCCTCCCAATATAGTAACTGTATTTATTGATCTAAGAAGCCATTGATTTTAAGAGGCACTATCATTTTATATACCACTAAGAAATAAAAATTCTGCCAATTAAATGATACAAAACTTCATCACATAGACTTTTTGCTGAGAGAGTCTTTGAGCATTAGCCAGAGATTTTATCATGCATCATTCTTATTCAATAAGAAAATATAAGCAAACTAAATTACTTAAGGCATAACTAATTCCTTTTTTTCAAATCCAGAATCTGACGGTTGCAAATCACTTTTTTTGGTTTTTCTTTTGCAGTACTGGGATGGAACCCAGGGGTTTTCTACCTCTGAGCTACACCCCCAGTCCTATTTTTTATTCTTCATTTTGAAACAGGGTCTTACTAAATTGCAGAGGGCCTCACTAAGTAGCTGAGGCTGGCCGCGAACTGGGATCCTCTGGTCTCAGCCTCCCGTGTACTGGGATTACAAGTGTGCGCCACCACACCTGGCTGCAAATCACTTATTTGGCTCAGAATAAACTATCCAAACTTTTCTATACTACCATCTTTTGTACCATCAAAAATGTTGATGATACAGTTTTCATAAAGCAATTCATAAAACACTAAAAGATTTTGGTATTGGACCTGTAATCCAGTATTTTATTATGCAAGGTGAAGTACATTTCCCTCATCTTCAGAAATATTTCTAAATACTCCTGTTTATATTTTACTAATTTACTACTTAATTCCCACATTGCTGGTTTCCTAAATATATAAACACCCATGTAGCCACAAACAAATCAATTGTAGAACACCTCTAGTCCACCATGATACTGACATTTCTTGATGTTCATACTTTCTTGCATAGGTAATGACCATGTTTTTATGAATTGTTGTCTGACCAACAACATGTATAAGATACATATGGTAATATGATACTTACTTAAATATGTTAAAATATACATGTTAGAGTTGAAATACAATTTACTGAGACTAATATTTCATGTTTATTTATTAGAACTACATAAATGCTAATCATTGCAGAGGTAGATTTCCTGTGACTTAAAGTTTCAGGGCCCCTCACTGTCACGAGCCTCTTTGAAGACCTTGAGGAGACTTCGTGATATGTTAACATCATCATACTTCTTTTAAAAATTGTAAAAGTGAGATATTTTAATAGCAGCCAATTATGTTCACCACCCCTTGCCACTCCAACTTCATACTTGTCGTCTGTCACATTACTCTTCCTGATGGGTGCTATGATTTGAATGTTTGTGTCCCTTCCCAAATTCATGTTGAAATTTAATCCCCAATGCAACAGTATTAAGAGGAGGGGGTCTTTAGAAGTGATGAAGGGTGCTGTCCTCATGAATGGATTAGTGCCTTATAAAAGAATTTGAAAGTCAAGTTTGTTCCCTTCTGTCTCTTCCTCCTTGTGAGGACATAGCATTCATCCACTCAGGAGGATGCAACAACAGTGGCGCCATCTTGGAAGCAGAGAATAGCCCTCACCAGACACTGAACCTGCCTGTAAGGACCTTGACCTCAGACATCCACCTCTAGAACTGTGAGAAGTAAATTTTGTTTCCTTATAAATTATTTAGTCTCAGGTATTTTGATATAGCACCAAAAATTGAGTAAGACAATTGGTTGGTCATAATCATATTTGTAGGGAAGTTGATATGAGTTTGAGTTTAGAGAGAAAACATGATGTAGTTTGCACTTGCGTGCACTATTACACTGTTGCTAGCCACCTCTGTGAGTTAAAATATTGCTACTGTTCATCACTGTGCCAACTCACAAAGCATCATGGTCTGAAGTACAAGGCCAAATGTATTGCAATATAAATAGACTCTTAGTGTGCTGAGCACTAAGAACATGAAGGAGAAACAGAGTTTGAAATGTATGCAACCTGAAGCTAGTCTGTGTAAAACTATACATGGACAATTCGATTCTCACCCAGAGCCTACTCAAAATAGTCCTCTTCTTTAGACATGTACTCCATAACACAATATTGACATCAACAAAACATTTATAATATGCTGCTACAGTAAGGACATCATTGACAAACTGCTTCAAAGTTGTTGATTCACAAGATGTTTAAGATTAGTCTCTACACAAGAGAATCTAAAAACAAGAATCACATGATCATTTCAATAGATGGAGAAAAAGCATTTGACAAAATTCAACACTCATTCATGTTAGGAACTCTACAGAAGATTGGAATAGAAGGAACATACCTCAACATCATTAAATCAATATATAAGAAACCCAAAGCCAACATCATATTGAACGGAGGAAAATTGCCAGAATTCCACTTAAAAACAGGAACAAGACAAGGTTGCCCACTATCACCACTCCTTTTCAATATAGTCCTCGAAACACTTGCCAGAGCAATAAGAGAGGAGAAGAATATCAAAGGAATCCAAATAGGAAAAGAAGAACTAAAATTATCTTTATTTGCAGATGACATGATCCTATATCTAGAAGACCCAGAGAACTCAACCAAAAATCTACTAGAGCTGATCAACAAATTCAGTAAAGTAGCTGGATATAAGATCAACCTAAAAAAATCAGTAGCTTTCATATACACCAACCATGAATCCACTGAGAAAGAAATCCAGAAAACAATTCCATTCACAACAACTTCAAAACCAATCAAATACCTAGGAATAAACTTAACCAAAGAGGTAAAAGACCTCTACAATGAAAACTATAAAATACTGAAGAAAGAAATTGAAGAAGATCTTAGAAGATGGAAAGATCTCCCCTGCTCTTGGATAAGCAGAATAAATATTATCAAAATGGCCATTCTGCCAAAAATGATCTATAGAATCAACGCAATCCCTATCAAAATACCAACATCATTTTTCACAGATCTAGAAAAATCAGTCATTAATTTCATATGGAGAAACAAAAGACCGAGAATAGCCAAAACAATTCTCAGGAATAAGAATCTTGCAGGAGGCATAACAATTCCTGATTTAAAATTGTACTACAGAGCTATAGTAATAAAAACAGCATGGTATTGGCACAAAAACAGACACATAGACCAGTGGAACAGAATAGAAGATATAGAAACAAGTTCACAAACTTACAGTCAATTGATTTTTGACAAAGGTGCTAAACACATACGTTGGAGAAAGGACAGTCTTTTCAACAAATGGTGCTGGGAAAACTGGTTAT
>PVJS01048751.1:0-14934 GCA_004027185.1 Glis glis
GAAGGGTCATATGTTTTCTCTAATATGTGAAAGCTAGGGAGTAATAAGGATACAAAAGGGCCTCTACACAATAGGAGAGAAGCCTCAGTGGAGTCAGGGGAGGGGAAGGGGAAGAATGAAGTTCATTAATGGAATTACTAGCATTGACCATGTGTACACATGAGAATATACCAACGTCAATCTCAGTACTCTGTATTGGGGGGAGGGGGTGGGGGTGCACCAAGTGCTGTGTGCATGTATGTTACTGTCAACTTGAATTTCATTGTGATATGAGACTATAATGCACCAATAAAAGCACAAAAAAGAATGTGGTGCAAATAATGCCCATCTATGTCCACTCCTGAAAAACATAACTCCTAGCACACACTCTACTGAACACAGATCAGTTGTCAGAACTTCATGATTCTCTTTCATTGCTAAGTTTGAAAATGGAGCAAGTTCCAAGCTCCAAATTATTAGTATATTTTTACAGGCAAACAAGTTAATATGCATATAAAAGCACCTCCTCAATAATGGAGGAAAACGAGAGCATCTTCCTAGATGCTATAGATGTGCTAAATGCTTACGTGCACCGATGGTTTAACCTTGGCATACAAGACAATGACTATCCATGACAAGTAGTAATTACAGTTTTAAATATCATGCTGGAGAGAACCACCCAGCTCTGGGGAATCTGGCCCATTGCCCAGCTTAAGTACCCAATAGAAAGTCAGTTTTATCAGGACACAAGCTGACTCTCTCTTGTTCCCCATTGCATCCCTGGTGCCCAGAATAGCATTTGACATGATAAATATTTGCTGGGGGGGAAATGAATGAATCAGACTTTGCTGCTCACTGCTCATCACCTTGAAACTATTGTCAATTGGCAAATGGTCTTTTGTGAAAATGGTCATGGGGCAAGAGACAAAACTTGATAAAAGCAATTTGTTTTGTGTGTGAAACTGCCCAGGAAGCACGAAGTTTCTCCATGAAAACCTGGCACTGTAGGAAGTCTAAGCTTAGGTTTTCTATATTGAAGCCATATTCATTAATTTCTTATCATTTATTCCAGAGTTCTTCTCCAGATGCCTCGTCTGTGTCACTCAGCTAGGTAATGGGGAAGCAGAGGCGAGAGCATTGATGCTCTGATATATTCCAGAATTCAGCAAGTCACTGGTTCCTCCAAGGGTTGTGTGTGCATGTGTCTTGGGTTGTGGTTGGACGGTGGAGTGTGGGCAGAGCTGGCAAACAGGAAAGACTTGCCAAATGTTGTGCGCATGTGTCCAGAGGCGCTGGGCCGTAGATGCGCCTTGGTTACTAATGTGATTTAACGCTAGAGAACACGGATGGGTGCAGGACCTGTGTGAGAAGCCTTGTGGGAGCCAAAGGAGCACCCCTTCTTCCTTCAGAGGGAGGACAGAAGAGAGGTAAGAAAGAAGGAAAAAGGGAAGGGGAGAAAGACAGGAGGAAGTGGAGGAAGTGGAAGAGAGGAGGGAAGAAAACAGAGAAAGGGGAGGAAGTAGAGGGAAGGGGTGGCTAATTTATTTCAATAGGTCAAAATTCCCATTCTATTCATTATGTTAGTTATCAAAAAGCCTTTTCCATTATATTAAAAGAATTGACATAATAATTAACCATTAATCTGGTCCAAAGTCAGAAGTCCAAATGAAATTTTTTCTCAGAATTCCTCCCTTTCTTTCTTTCCTTCTTTCTTTCTTTCTTTCTTTCTTCCTTCCTTCCTTCCTTCCTTCCTTCTTTCTTTCTTTCTTTCTTTCTTTCTTTCTTTCTTTCTTTCTTTGGCCTTGAACCTGCGATCCTCCTGTCTCAGATTCCCAAGTACTGGGATTACAGGCAAGTGTCACCACGCTCAGGATTGTTTCTTTCCCTGTTGGTCTTTCTCAGTTGATTGTGCAGCAAAGGACTTTTCTTTAAAACATGCAAAGAGCAAGCCACCCAGCAGGCTGCATCTGCTCACTGAAGGACTTCTTGCCCTGGATCCTTGTCTTTTCTCTTTGTCTCAGAAACAGCCACTTTCCAAGGGGGCCTCCACTTAACTCTCTGATTTCTCCAGGTAACTGCCAAACCTTTACAGCAACACAGGCCCCCCTCTATATTTCAAACTAAAAACAACCAGGGTTTTTCCCTGCCCTCTTTAATTCTTCTTCCTACTCCAGCCAACCAGAAGCAGCCCACACTACTTTTAAAAAAATAAATAGCAATCTACATAAGTAAGATATAACAGTAACTGAAATGTCAGCTTCTTAAAATTTTCAGTACATGACCGGACAGTTTGGGAAATTCACATGATGATTATGTCTATGGGTGTAACCAACATAGGCATAAAACATAGGCATAAAATGTTTAAACTACTATTTCCAAGCAGAATGGGAAAGAACAAAGAGTCTGTAATTTATACCCAGCGAGGAGCCGTTTTTTGGGTAGGTACAAACCAGAAGTTGTTTTAATAAAAAGTCAAGAACTTGTATAGAAGTCCAAACATAGCTTCTTTAAAATGTGGTGGCCAGTTTCATTCTGCAGAGTATGTGTAAGCATTATAAGCTATGCTAAGGCCCAACATTACATGGAACTCTGTAGTGGCCAGAGACTAGCTATGAGAATGCTTCATCGAGCATCTGGTCTGTCTGTGCCATTTGTGGAAATGTCGAAATACCGTGTCAAAGCTTGGTAGTTTAGTTCTGTCCTGATCTGGAACCCTTCCATCTCAGGCCCCAGGACCTTCCTCAAAACACCCTCTAGATACAGCATCTGAAGAAATCCTATCCAGGGTAACAAGGGACATCCAGAACCAGCCTTCAGACCCATGGCCTGTGTCACAGTGTTGCCCAAACTATAAGAATTTCAAAATATATTTGAAAGCTATTTCTGAAAGTCATTATTCCAATGCAGATGGCTTGACCAAAATATATACAGAAGATACGAAGAGGATTACAAGAGAAGCTAAGTTATTGTAGATGAAGACAGGATCATGTCCCAAAGTAGTAGCTGTCACCACTTTCCACCCACAAGGGATGATGATGAGGCAATTCCAGGCCCAGAGGTGACACTGAAGATGTGCATAGCTGCAGGCAACAGATGTTTTCCTTATGAGTAAAATGTAAACACAATTTGTATAAATTGAGCCATAGTTTTTGGGTTTTTTGTTTGTTTGGTTGGTTTGGTACTGGGGGTTGAACCCAGGGTCATTCTACCTCTGACCTACACCCCCAACCCTATTTTATTTTTTATTTTGAAACAGGGTCTCACTAAGTTGTGGAGGGCCTCACTAAGGTGCTGAGGCTGACTTCAAACCTGCAATCCCTTGTCTCAGCCTCCCAAGTACTGGGATTATAGGCATGTACCACTGCGCCTGGCTGAACCATGTTTTTAGTGTAAGGAAAGATGTCCTTTAATGGGAGGTATTGTGTCTTGTTTATATTTTCATCCTCAGCACCTAAGACAGTGCCTGAAATTCAGGAGCTCCATAAATTTTTTAAAAATTAATGAATGGATACATGATTTTATGGATCAACCAGGACTCTAAAAGAACCTTCTGTGGATGCTTCTGACCCTTGTATTTGGGCACTATTTTCTCAGGTTGTACGAAGAAGAGGGTGTTGGTATCAGGCAGCAGGTATCTGACCTGGGTTTTCTAGAAAGTGTTACCAATGGTCATTCAGGCCTCACGGCAACCTTTCCAGGACCTTGGGCAGAGTAAAGAATCCAAAGTGGACGTGGACTGGACTCGGACCTCCAAAGACTCATGGTGAGAGATAGACTGACCAAAGTGGTGAAGTGTGAAACAGTACTATCATAGCACTCACGGAAAACCATAGATTCCACAGCTTCAAAACCTTTGAGATCCCACCCCTTTACTAGAACATAGACCTCAGACTCTCGTCAGATCTAAAAAGCTTCCTCCAAATTGCTTTGGAATAAGGGACATGCAATAAGTACAATGTGAGGACTCTTGAAAGATGGTGTTCTTGGGCATCTTCCTAACAAACCATAACCATTAGGGAAAGAATCAAAATTTCATGGATACATTCAGTCTACTCCTTGCCCCATCTTTATTTTTGACCAGCCAGAAACATAATCAGTTAAGTGAAACTTTATTTTACTAGCAGTAATTTGAAGTCCTTTCCTGGTCACTAATCCTGAAACATCACTTCTCACTGACCTTCAGTGTTCCCTTCAGCTCTAAGAATTTGCAAGGCCATGATTTCAAGCACACTTTTGAGGAAAAGAAACTCTGAGGTCTTAATAAAATTCTCTCCTAAACTAAGCAATACTTATGCATGAAAAATAGTTGCCTTCAAGATGATTCATTCTCCAATTTAAAAAACTTCACACTAGGCCGGGCATGGTGGCGCAAGCTTGTAATCCCAGTACTTTGGGAGGCGGAGACCGGAGGATCCGGGTTCGCGGCCAGCCTCAGCTCTCTCCCTGTCTCTCTCTCTCTCTCTCTCTCTCTCTCTCTCTCTCTCTCTACTTAGTGAGGCCCTCTGCAATTTCATGAGACCCGGTTTCAAAATAAAGTATAAAAAATAGGGCTGGGGGTGTAGGTCGGAGGTAGAACGCCCCTGGGTTCAATCCCCGGTACCGCAAAAAAAACAAAACAAAACAAAACAAAAAAAACTTCACACTAGCCAGGCGTGGTGGCGCATGCCTGTAATCCCAGTACTTGGGACGCTGAGACAGGAGGACCGCAGGTTCAAGACCGGTCTTAGCAATTTATAGAGACTCTCAACAACCTAGCAAGACCTTGTTTCAAAATAAGTTAATTAATTAATAGTGCTGGGGGTGTAGCTTAGAGGTAGGATGCCCCTGGGTTCAAAAAAACCTTCACACTGCATTTCTTAAAGTGAAGTGTACATTGAGAAGAGAAGAGCTTGTTACATGTTATTTACATTTGCTCACTATTGTGACCCAGAGTGGGAGTGGCCAAGCAATCAATTTTTTTCCCTCTGTTCTCAAAAAATGCAATAGCATTTCTGCCACTTTCTGCCATGGCTTGGCTAACACCCTTGGCTAATTATCTGAGCACCAGCTGCAACTTCCTTTAAAAATCTTTTTTAGGATGTCACCAGTGAGTGTGAGTTCAAATGAAATTACCTTTACCTGCTGTTTCCTGCCCTTTAACCAAATGTTCTGACCACAGGTTTCGTTTATAAAGGAGAGGCTGTTATTCCCCTTCTCCATAGCCTGTGTTTTGCTAGAACAACAACAAGTTCCAGAGGCCTGGAGTGGAGGGACCATTTGCCCAGGTGTCACGTGCCAGGCCATTATTTCCTTCCCAGGGATATAATGCAAACCCAGTTCTATAGTCATAGATCTTTTTTGAAACAATATTTTTAAATGCAAGGGAGCAGATAAAAAGGTACATGTCATTTCAGTAAATGCTCCCTTTTTTTTCCTCTTGCCCTAAACAATAACTTAGTATGGGAGTCACAGGCAGAAACTTACTTTGAAAGCCGCTGAGTGCGGGGGAGAAAAATCACAGTGGGCTGGTAGATGTTTAAGGCTCTAAACATCTTTTCCAGGTATCTGCCTAGGATTCTGTTGCATGTCTTGAGGCTGGGATGCTGTCTTTAGCAAGACTCTTTTCTTTCTGGGTCAGGTCATGCTTGGAGTCAGCACTCCAAGGTGCTCTCCTGATAGCCCTGGTCTCCAGGACTTGATGGTGATTCCAGGGCTTAATCTATAGGAAATTGATGCACTTTCTTCAAGGTGTGAAATTTCATCCCCTTTCTCATTTTCTTGAGTAGAGTGACCCGTCTCCTGGGTTCTTTCCACACTGCTCTGCTCTTTTAATATCCTTCATTAACACACATTATCCTTGCATCTAACGACAACAGTGACTATTTACGGAACTCTTTCAGGAGAAAAAAATTAGCAGAGGTTAAAAGGGTGGTATCTGGAGTCAGATTATCATAGTTTGAAGTCTGAGGATGCTATACACAAACACTGAGACTGGCATGGGATTCTTTACCCTTTCTTTGTCTTATTATCCTCCTTCATTAAATAAGGCCAATAACCTGACCTCCGTCACAGGACTGTGTGAGAATAATATGTATAAAATGCTTTGCCTGGCAGGGGTAAACCCACATTGAAATCAACTATGTGATTATCACCATGTTCGGTGCCATGGTGCTCTAAGATGGCCTCCCAGTATTCATGGCCTTATGTGGTCTTCTCTTGATGAGTGTGCACAGGACCTAGTAATTCATTTCTTTTTAATGTATTTTTATTATATTTTTATTGGTGCATTGCAATTATACATCATACTGAGGTACAGAGTGATAGGAATACACATGCACACAACACTTGGAGCATTTCCCTCCAGGTCCCACCCACTCCCTCCCCTTCCGCATACACATCATTGAGATCGGCATTGGTAATTTCACATACATACATAGGATTGTCGAAACTGTTAGTTCATTTCTAACAAATAAAACAAGGCTAAGGTGATGGGATGTCACTGTGAGGCTAAAGAGATTGCGGCCCGTCTTGAACTCTCCTCTAGCTCTCTCATGGGTTGCTCAGTCTTGTTATGAGACAAGTCCAGAGGCCCACACGAGCTAGCTCAGACGCAGATTCTGGTGTCTGCTAACAGACACTCAGGTGAACTTGGGAAATGAATCCTCCTTAGGTTAATCCTGGAGAAGACTATAGCCTTGGGTGGCGCCTTGACCACAGCCTTTCCAGAGAAGTGGAGGACACAGCTTATCTGTTCCCAGATTCCTGACCCTCAGAACCAGCAAGATAATGCTTGTTCCTTGTTTCCAGTTGTAATCTTTTGGGGTAATTTATTTAAAAACAATAGATTACAAATACAAATTCTCTGTTGAT
The DNA here is from genome assembly GCA_004027185.1 of Glis glis. Taxonomy (NCBI): domain Eukaryota; kingdom Metazoa; phylum Chordata; class Mammalia; order Rodentia; family Gliridae; genus Glis; species Glis glis. The sequence continues at coordinate 6,829 of PVJS01048751.1, forward strand.
TGGTTTACATTAATATCTCCTTTATCTTAAAAAATCAGGAAGGAAATATTACTCAATTTACAGATGAGGAAGTGGAGACTCAGGGAAGTCACTTGATCACGTGTAGATAGTAAATGGTACAGCCAAGTTTAAATACAAATATTCTTTACTGCCAGCTCATCCATTATAATCTGTTGTCTTCCCCTTGAATCAATTCAATTCAGTTCTTTCTGTTTTTATTCGTTCATTCAACCAACAAATCCATCATTCCATGATGATGTGCTGGGCACTGCTCTGAGGATTAAGATCACCATCATGGCTGCCCTCACAGAGCTCCCAGTCAAGGGAGGAGCCCCAAGTAAATGATGGCAGATCATGGCATATGTTATAGTTGATACTAACATTGTGGCAGGACAAAGGTTGATTAGAGGGGTAGAGTGAGAGTCACTTGGATTGGAGGGTGAGTGAGAGCCTGAAGTCTGAAGGGGGAGATCAAGCCATCTAGGGAAACCTTTCAAAACGAGCCGTCTAAACCGGGAGTGGTGGTACACGCTTGCAATCCCAGTACTTGGGTGGCTGAAATAGGAGGATCGCAGGTTCTAGGCCAGCCTCAGCAACTTAGTTGAGAACAACTTAATAAGACCCTGTTTCAAAATAAGGAATAAAATAGGACTGGGAGTCTGTCTTGGAGGTAAAATGCCCCTGAGTTTAATCCCCAGTACACACACACACAAAAAGCCATCTAAGAAAATGGATATTTCTCTCTCTCTCTCTCTCTCTCTCTCTCTCTCTCATTTTTGTCTCCTTAGTTTTCCATTATATATTTATTGGTTCTTTAAACTACAACACTCAGCTGCAGAATATGTCCTAACTAACCCAATGTATTTGGCTTCTCCAGAGAAACAGAAACACACACACACACACACACACACACACACACACACACACAAACACAAACACACACACATACGAAAACAATAAATATAAATGTGAATATAATATAAGGAGGTGGCTCACGTGATTATGGAGGCTGAGAAGTCCCAGGGTCTGCAGTCAGCCAGCTGGAGAGCTAGTGACTTAGTTGCTGTCTGAGTCTGGAAGCCTGAGAGTGAGGACAGCTGATGAATGGTGTAATTCCCAGTTTGAGGGCAGGAAAACACTGTCTCAGCTCAAGAAACACTGTTTCTGCTCTCATGCAGAAAGAGTTTGAATTCGCTCTTTTTCCACATTTTTGTTCTATTCAAGCCCGCAGCCAGTTGGATGATGCCCATCTACATTGGGGAACACATTTGCTTTACTCACTCTACTGATTCAAATGCTAATCTCAACCAGAAACACCCTCACAGACATACCCAGAAATAATGTTTAACTATCTGGGCACCCCATGGCCCAGTCAAACTGACATGTATACTTACTTGAACGTCACACTATCTTGGAGCTCCCTGCCATTTAGAGTTGTATTGCATTCATCTCTGGTAGATCTGTCCATGTTTGCAACAGCCTCTTAATGGTTATTTATTATTCTCCTTCATTAACTTAAAAATATTTACCCAATTTAAATTGAACGAAATAGCTCACCAAGTTTTGCTTCTTTTCTGTATGTGCTGGTCCCCTTTATACTAGGGGTTATACTGGAATTGTCTTTAAATTCATAAATGGATTATAGCTGTAATATTACAAATGTTCTGTGAAATGTCACACAAAATGTTTTAGAACAATTGTTAATGATGATAAATGTAAAGATATTTGCTGTATAGTCATTAAAACCCATAATATGGTTGTATTTGAATTACAGAGACAAATTCAAATATTTGTTAAATTGTAAGGAGTAAATCCTTGCTCTGGCTATAGTTCTAGCCATAATCCTTACTGAGAGGAACAATATACTAATGAAAACATATTTAGCTAACATTCCATTTCCTGAACGTAATCTTTCAGAGTGAAACATTCATAACTTAGTGTGTTGCGTAAAATGTGGGTAGATTTTACTTTAAATGATTTGAAAACACTACTAAGTAGGGCCTATTCCACGTATAGAAGATAAGAAAGACAATGAAGGAGACAGTGGGGGAGGAGGACGGAGAGAAAGGACAGAGGGAGCAATGGTCCAGGGGTATTCTCCCATTAGATATATACTTATGTAACAGCTGCAAAAAAAGACGAGGGGTGCCTAAAACAAAACATGAGTGCCTTCAAAACCAATGTTATATATTGGCTCAATAAAGTTACATTAGATATATTGCCACTATGCTGGGCCATGGGTTTGATTCCTCAGAACCACATACACACACAAAAAAGGAAAAGAAATTAAAACCAGATATATTGCCACTTGCTCCTAGCATGTATATAATTCATGATTCTCATGGAAATTTTGCTTCAAAATGTAAATTCAATTTCTGCATATGGCATGGTCATTTCTTATGCAACAATGAAAAACTTTTTAGCTTAAATTGACTACAATAAGTACATTGGGTTATGGCATTAAAATGAATGTTGTCTTTGGCACAAAGCAAGATCTTAAAATGTTTTATAAACTAAACTAAAATGTAAGCAATCCAGTCTGAAAAATAATCATTGTGGTTTTGCAGCTGTTTAAGCAGCTATGTTAGATGGAATCTACAGCTGGTCTTTTAATTGCTGCAATAAATGGGTGGGTTAAATAGGTCAGTGTTAAAATGGTTAATTTGATCTGTTTAATCACTGCCTAAAATACCCTGATATTGAAATGATGGTCTTTTTCAGTCTCATTTAGCAAATTTGCCTTTAGTGAGTTTATAAGTTAGGGTGATATGTTGAGTTTCCCACAATGATGTACCTACCATTATTTGTGCACCCTAAGAATTCAGACATGTTTTAACGGTTTGCTGGGATTGGTGGCAGGCTAACCATATATATAATATGGTGCCAAAGCGTGACTGGAGAACCTTCTGTTTTTCACTGTCAGTACTGTATGTAATAAATTATAGTAGATATTGAATACTCTATTATAAAATATAAAATAGGCACTGTGTTAGATGATTTTTGACAAATTGTAGGCTAATATAAGTATTCTGAGCACATTTAAAGTAGGCTAGGCTAACCCATATTATTTGGTAGGTTAGATATATTAAATTTATCTTTAAGTTACAATGTTTTCAATTTATAGTGGGTTTATTGGTACATGATTCCATTGTAAGTCAAGGAGGATTTTTATATTGGGGGTAGGGAGGGAAGGGAAGAGAAAGAGAGTTAAGGAATTGGCTTTCAGGATTGTGAACCTGGCAAATCTGAACTCTCTTGGGCAGGCAACAATCTGGAAACTTAGGCAAGAGTTGAGATCTAAGTCTTGAGTCCAGAATCTATATCACACCAACAGGCTGGAAACTCCATGTTACAGTTTTAAGGTAGAATTATTTATTCTTCTTCAGGAAACTTCAGTTGCTGCTCTTACATCCCGATGGGGAGCCAGGCATGTTGGTGCACACCTGTAATCCCAGTACTTCAGAGGCTGAGACAGGAGGATCATAGGTTCAAGATCAGCCTCAGCAACTTCATGAGGTCCTCAGCAACTTAGTGAGACCCTATTTCAACATAAGAAAAAATAATAGGGTTGGGGATGTAACTAGGAAGCAGAATGCCCTTGGTTCAATCCCCAGTACCACAAAATCATCATCATCATCATCATCATCATCATCATCATCCTAATGGAATGAAGCCAATACATACTGTAAGGATAATCTCATAATCTCCTTTACTTAAAGTCAACTGATTGAACATGTCAGCCTCCTCTACAAAATACCTTTACCTCAACATGTAGACTATTGTTTGACTAAACACCTGGACACCAACACCTAGCCAAGTGGACATGAAATTAATCCATCATGGCTGCTTGCTAGGACTAAACCCCTAAATAATCATGAAAGTGCAGCTACTCTTCACCCCTGAGACTGAATATTCATTATACCAAGAGTTTATTCCTCAGGGACTCAGGAATACTGCTTCTAGAACGTGGCCTTCCAGTGCTCTAACTGAAATCCAAAATTGACTTCCAGGGCCTCTTGCCACTGGTGGGTCATGAATGCTATTAGTTGTCTTACCAACACCTAGAAACTGTCCAAATGCCTCTCAGCTTTTCAGAGATTTTCTCTTTCTTTCTCTTTCTCTCTTTTTTTTTTTTTTTTTTTTTTGGTACTGGGATTCATCCCAGGGACATTCTACCTCTAAGCCATACCCCCAGCACTTTTTTTTATTATTATTTTGAAATAGGGTCTGGCTAAATTGCTGAGGGAGGTCCTCACTACGTTGATGAGGCTGGCCTCAAACCTGTGATCTTCATGTCTTAGCCTCCCAAGTACTGGGATTACAGGCATGCACCTCCAGCCTCCTCCCATATACAACTTTAGAACTGAGCAAGTATCTTGCGGAGAAAGCCAGCAGAACACTGGACTCAGTTCCCCATCTCTCCCTTCTCAGGAGACTGATTGGCCCCTAAAGTCTCTAATTTTTGTCAGTGTAATACAAAGAGTTAATCAAAAGCTCTGCTAGCTTCTGTGCTTCTTGGGTGTGGCCTGAGCTTTCCACCTGCACCCTCAACTTCTTTCAGAACCAAATGCCTTGAGGGAGGAAATGGATTTAGAGTGGTGGCTCATCTGTATGGCCGTGCTTCCTTCTTCCCTAGGATTTGGTCTTAGGTTCTGGTTACTGTACTTTCCAACTCTCTGATGCTTGAAAACAGATGTTTCCTGCTAGTTTATCTCTTTCCTGATTGTTTTCCGTTGTAGTGTTGGTAAACTGTAAACGATTTCATCACACTCCCTTTCCTCTGTCCAGTATTTTTATTAAAATGCATTTAATTCTTCAACCCATCTGGAATTTATTTTGCCTTAGATTACTAGGTAAAAAAAAAATAGCCCCAAGCATCTGAATTCCTCAACATCATTTCCCTTTTCCTCCTCTGGACACAGTTGTTTCTACATAGGTTCTATTACAAACTATTTTAATTATCCTTTTTTTCTAGATACTTTGTAATTTAAAGTCAACTGATTTTTCTTTTGATATGAGATTTGAAGAAAAAAGAGGGTTTTTTTTTTCCAGGTGATAAGCTTATTTTCTGATTTCACAGTTATGTTTGAGTTTGATTATGTTACGGAAATAGCGAGTATCTGCTATGTTTCTATTTTGGGAAACTTATTGAGTGTTATTTGTATGGTCTTTTATTGTGAATGTGACATAAGGTAATGAAAAGAATATGCTGACGCTATGAATGTATTTGTGTTTGTGAATGTGTGAGAATGCATGATCTTATTTAATTATTTTGTTATTTGTTTCTCACATTTTTTAAAAATTTATTCTGTCTTGAAGAGCCAATAGATATGAGTTAACAGCATCAACCATGAATATATTTCTATTTCTTGCATTTCCTGCCATTTTGGATTATGAATGCTGTTGTTACTATTTATTTACATGGATTGGGACTTTCCTCATCCTATAGGCATGTTGGCCAGCTTTCCATTGCTCTAAGAAATACCTCAGATGTTTGACTCATGGTTCTGGAGGTTCCAGTCTGTGATCAAATTGGCCCCATTGCTTTCAGGGCTGTGATGAGTCAGCACATCACGACGAGGAGCGTGTGGTGGAGTAAGATGCTCACCTCATGGTGACCAGTTTAAAAGAGGAAGAGGAAGGGGCTGGGATCCCCCAAATCCCCTTCAAGGGCACTCCTACAGTGACTAGAAGACCTCTGGGAGGTTCCACCACCTCCCAATAGCACTATGGGCTGGGGACAAAGCCTTTAACACATGCGCCTTTTGGCGGCGCTTATCCACACCATAGCATAGGGCGCTTGTTGCCTCTATTAATGCTTTTTGCCCAGAAGTCAAACATGTGACATTAAGCTCATATTCCTTGCAGTAGATCATTTTAGCCTGTCTGTATCTTCTGATAGCATGGGTATTTTAAATTATAATTCAATTGTTTTCACCACCTTGCCTTGAAAAACCTTCCTCTAGATGGTTTGATTTTTATTTAGTTAAGAGAACTAAAAATCAAATGCAATCAGTACAATTACTTAAAGGGATGCACACTGGATACAGATCATTAAGAGAATTCCTTAAATTATTACTGCTGTCTAGAAAACAAGCTCAACAGGGCTGCTCAGAATTTAGTCTCCCCTCCCCCTGCTTCACTGACTGCCTCCCCCAGAGGTGAGTCTGTCTATTTGTTCATTCAGTTATCCCACGCAGCCAGATGAGAGGAAAGAAGCCACATCTTGAGACCCCCATGCCCATTCCAAACAAGGGACCGCTGGGTTTGCATCCCAGGTCACCTGCTTTCCTTGGACCCCTCACTCTGCCGGTTTCAGGTGTACCCCCTCCGCAGCATCCCAAAGCTCAGTTTGACCCTCCCTTTACTTGGCAGCCTTTTCTCTTTTGTTATAATTTGGATTTACAGATCCTATGTTTTATTGTTCTCATGATTGTATAGAATCACCAAGAAAGAGATTGACAGAACTTTAATCTGGCATCTTTAATTTTTTTTTTTTGTACTAGGGATTGAACCCACAGGACATCTGCCTCCGAGATACACCCCTAACCCCTTTTATTTTTTTTTAATTTTGAAACAGGATCATACTAAGTTGTTGAGAATCTCCCTAACTTGCTGAGGCTAGCCTTGAACCTGCAATCCTCCTGTCTCAGCCTCCCAAGTACTGGGATTACAAGTGTGTCCCATTACGCTCGGCTTAATGTGGCATCTTTAAAAAAGAAAATGCTACCTAATATTTAAAGAATACTTTGCATGTACCAGGCATTGTTCAAAACTTTTTCAAAGCTTTTTTTTCTTTTTCATGTATTAACTCGTAATCTTCACTTTGCAAATGAGGAAACAGTGGCACAGAGAAGTTGAGTGACATGCTCTAGGTCAAAAAGCCAATAAATAGCCAAGTATGGTGGTGGTGCATGCTTGTAATTCCAGTATTTGGGAGGCTGGGACAGGAGGATCACAGGCTCAATGGCAGTCTCAGCAATTTATCAAGACCCTGAGCAAACTGGGGGATGTAGCTTGGAAGTAGGATGCCCTTAGGCTCAATCACCAGTACCACCACCAAAAAAAAAAAAAAAAAGCCAATAAATAGATAAGTCAAGACTGGAAGCTAGGCAGTTGGGCTCCAGAGTCCAGAGTCCACAGTGTACTTGTGACATCATCTCTCAACCCCATTTATATAATGACTCATACTTGATTTTCCTTTAACAAGTCATTTTTTAAAAAAAATTGTAATTTGGTGCATTGTAATTTTACATCATATTGGGGTACAGAGTGTCAGAAAATTATATGCACGCAGCTCTTGGTGCCCTCCCCTCCAGGTCCCTCTCCTTTCCCTCCTCCCTATGCATAACTTTGAGATTGGAGTTGGTCGTTGTGTATACATTCATAGCATTATAGCAAATATTACATTCTTTATGACTTCGTCCCCCTCCTTGATCCCTAATCCCCCTCAGTCACTCCCCTGGAGTCTCTACTCATCTATCTGATGTTGACCTTATTTCAGAATATCTCTCTAGCTTCCACATATATGAGAAAACATACATCTATTTGTTTTTTGAGACTGACTATACTTGCTTAGTATAATATTCTCGAGTTCTATCCATTTTCCTGCAAATGGTGTGATTTTGTTCCTTATGGCTGAGTAAAATTCCATTCTGTGTATATACCAAAGTTTTGTGATCCATTCATCTGTTGACGGACACCTAGGCTGGTTCTACACTTTGGCTATTGTGAATTGTGCTGCTATGAACATAGATATGCAGATATGTGTGTATATTAAAATTTCCTAATTTTATTTCCTTTGGGAAGATGCTGAGGAGCGCTATCACTGGGTCATATGTTGGATCCTTTTCCAATCTTCTGAGAAATCTCCACACTGATCTACATAGTGGCTGTACTAGTTTGTAATCCCACCAACAGAGTAATAGGGTTCTTATTTCCCCACATCCTCACCAGCATTTATTATTTGTGATCTTGATGATTGATAACTGGAGTTAGATGGAATCTCAGTGTAGTTTTAATTTGCATTTCCTTGATTGCTAAATATGTCTAACATTTTTTCATATATTTATTAGCCATTTATATTGCTTCTTTTTTTTTTTTTTT
>PVJS01048752.1:0-14927 GCA_004027185.1 Glis glis
AAGGAAGGAAGGAAGAAAAAAGGAAGGAAGGAAGAAAAAAGGAAGGAAGGAAGAAAAAAGGAAGGAAGAAAGAACAAGATGTATATTAAGTCTAAATAAGGTTTTTGCAGTGCTGGATGGAGAGCAAGCCTAAATAACTGTTAACTTTTTAATGTCTGAAATCTTAATAACACTTTGGAGGTAAAAATCACGTATTATCTCACCAAGGTATTAGTGAGTGGTAGAAGAATGAGAAACCCAAAACTGTGCTAAGATTATTCTCTGGGGGAAAAGAAATGGATACTATGTAAATCTATATATAACTAAGGGAAATGTGAATATAAACATATATATTAAATATTGAAAGTTCAACTAGAGAAATAGAAATGGAATGTGTACATCCCAAGCCACTAGATGGAAAAATTGGACAGAGAAAAACTTAGCTATGTATCAAAAGGAAGGAAGGAAAAATGTAGCAAAAATCAGATAAAATAAAACATGGAAATTAGAACAATAAAACAAGAAAGCCTAACAAAAATAATAATTATTAAGAAATTAAATGAGCCAGGCGTGGTGGAGCAGACTTGTAATCCCAGTACTTGGGAGGCTGAGACAGGAGGATCTCAGGTTCACAGCCAGCCTCAGCTACTTAGTGAGGCCCTGTTTCAAAAATAAAGAATCAAAAACAGGGCTGGGTGTGTAGCTCAGAGGTAGAATGCCCCTGGGTTCAATCCCCAGTACCACCAAAAAATGAAATGAGTTAAATTTCTCCATTAAAAAATCAGTACTCTGTTGGCTTTAAGAATTCTAGCTGTAGCCCATTTACAGCAGAGACAATAAGTCAGAAACACCTAAGGAAAATGAAAATAAAGGAATAGAAAAGGCACCAGTGTTTATAATGTAGATGTAGTGATATCAGAAGTAGAAGCCAGGTGAAAGGCATTGAACGAGAAAAAGAGGGATATTTCATATTAGAAAAGATAAAATCCACCAAGAACATATAATAGTCATAAAAACTACATGAACCTAATAATATATTTTGGAGATGTATCTGAGAGACACTCCTAAAACGATATGGAGAAAAGAAACACACGCCATGGGAGATTGAATACAGCTCATAGAAAGTGACAGATCAAAACAGAAGGGAGCCGGGCGTGGTGGCGCACGCTTGTAATCCCAGTACTTTGGGAGGTAGAGACCGGAGGATCCGGGTTCGCGGCCAGCCTCAGCTCTCCTGCGCTCTCTCTCTCTCTCTCTCTCTCTCTCTCTCTCTCTCCTTAGCGAGGTCCTCTGCAACTTCGTGAGACCCGATTTCAAAATAAGGTATAAAAAATAGGGCCGGGGGTGTAGCGCGGAGGTAGAACGCCCCTGGGTTCAATCCCCGTACCAAAAAAAAAAAAATAACAGACGGGAGGGTAAAGAACATCTGATTAATACAATTAATAGACTTTATCTGTACATTGTATTCAATAAATGATAAAAAATGCATTCTTTTTTTTTTCCTGGTACTGTGGATTCAACCTAGGGGTACTCTACCACTGAACTACAGTCCCAGCCCTTTTTATGTTTATTTTTTTATTTTGAGGTAGGGTTTTGCTAAGTTTCTCCAACTGTCCTTGAACTTGTAATCCTCTTGCCTCAGTCTTCAGAGTAGCTGGGATGACAGGCTTGTGCCACGGTGCCTGGAAAAAAAGACATTCTTTTTAGGTATATGAAAACACTCACAAAAATTAGCCATGACTTAAGTCACAAAGAATAATTTAATAAATTCTCAAACGTCTCTAACTTTAATATAGCAAAGTTAGAAATTAACCATGAAGCCGGGCGTGGCGGTGCATGCTTGTAATCTCAGTACTTGGGAGACTGAGACAGGAGGATCGGGGGTTCACTGCCAACCTCAGCAACTTAGTGAGGCCCTCTGCAATTTAGTGATACCCTGTTTCAAAGTAAAGAATAAAAAATAGGGCTGGGGTGTAGCTTGGAGGTAGAATGCCTCTGGTTTCAATCCCTAGTACCGCAAAAAATAAAAATAAAAAAGAAATTAACCATGAAACAGTAGTTCCCTCCCAAATCAATCCACCAAAATATTTAAGTCACTCTTTTTTTTTTTGGTACTGGGGATTGAACCCAGAGGCATTCTAACTCCAAGAGACACCCTAGCTCTTTTTATTTTTTGAAGCATGGTCTCGCTAGATTGCTGAAATTCTGGATAAATTGCTGAAGCTGGTCTTGAACCTGCGATCTTCCTGTCTCAGCCTCCCAAGTGCTGGGATTACAAGCATGTGCCACCACACCCAGCTAAGTCGCTCTTCTAAATACCTTAAAGTTAAAACAACTACTTAGAAATGAAGGAGTGCACCACATCTTATGTATATTAGATGACAATCAATACCAAAGAAAAATTCAGAGCTTAAAATTTGTTTATTTTAGCCAGGCGTGGTGGCACACGCTTGTAATCCCAGTACATAGGAGGTTGAGACCTGAGACCGGAGGATCCGGGTTCGCGGCCAGCCTCAGCTACTTAGTGAGGCCCTCTGCAACTTAGTGAGACCCGGTATCAAAATAAAGAATAAAAAATAGGACTGGGGTATAGCTCGGAGGTAGAATGCCCCTGGATTCAATCCCAGTACCACAAAAAATTGTTTATTTTTTATTTATTTTTTTATTTTTTTGCGGTACCGGGGATTGAACGCAGAGGTGTTCTACCTCCGCGCTACGCCCCTGGCCCTATTTTTTATACTTTATTTTGAAACTGGTCTCATGAAGTTGCGGAGGGCCTCACTAAGGAGAGAGAGAGAGAGAGAGAGAGAGAGAGAGAGACAGGGAGAGAGAGCGAGAGAGCTGAGGCTGGCCGCGAACCCGGATCCTCCAGTCTCCGCCTCCCAAAGTACTGGGATTACAAGTGTGCACCACCACGCCCAGCGCTTATTTTTTAAATTATATCAAATAAACTAGTAGATGGGCAAAAGTATAGCAGAATAACCTCAAAATATGAAGAAATACACTCTAAAAACAAAAATTAATAAAATATAAAATGACAGTAGATTATGTATATTTTTTGCTTTGAAATTTAGAAACAAATTTTATTTAAGATCTGAAATACAATTCTTAAAATATCAACTCCAGAAAACCGTGGCTACACCATAATGCATTGTCTCTATCATGTTAGAACATGCATTAGACTCAAATACAAAAACCATGAAACAAATCACCATCCTTCAACAATTTGAGCAAAGATAGAATGCCTAAGGAACAACATAGATGGATTTGCAGAGGATGGGCTGTTGTACTTCAAGCACCATTAAAAAAGAGCACAAATGCATGGGTTTTCACATATATACATTAAGTTGAGCCTTTGGCACTAGGAATCAGGGCGTTTTGTCACATAGCATTTAACACATATTAGAAAATCGTGTAGTATCAAAGGGATAGAACCACCATCATTCAAGCAATGTTGTTGACTAGGCAATAAAATGTTCTACTGAATGTTTCTTCTTTGTCTAATGACTGCATACACTGGTAGCAACTTTGAAATGAGGAAAGGAGCTTGCACTTCTTTTATTTTCTGTTTAAAGCAAAACAGAAACAAACCAGAACATAAGCCCTGTTATACATTAACAATTTTAAAAGACATCAATTATACAAGAAAAAGACTAAGAGCAGAAAAGTGTTTACAGATACCAGACGTAACAGTGAGTGGTCAGTAGACCCTCACGGGCTTGGCAGTGGTACTCAGCAGAAGCCACTTTGTAATCACTGGCAGTAAACAGAGATGCACAATTCTTTGTCAGGTATCTTAGGAAATCATGCAAATCGCCCAACAATAGTGCAAGGCTCCTTTCATCAAGGGGCGTATAGGCTAGAAATGCCCCAATTCTGACAAATAATCTCAGCAGGTGTGGCTCCCAATAAACCTGGGACCTTGGCGCGTCAGGGTGAGCCAAGAGGATTTTGGCATACTGGGGCCTCTCAAATTTGTAGAGCAGCTGAGTGCCCAACATCACATTGAAATACTCCTTTATTCCTGCCACAACCTCATTAACCGCATATTCCTTGTTATCAACGTTTCCCTGCGTCTTCTTACAATTTGCATACTCTTCCAAAATGGCATCTACATTCTTCGCAGGGAGCTGGAATAGTTGCTTCTGTCTGGTAACCAAGTCCCAGTCCTCGACAAGCCATGGTTTCAGCTCTTCAGGAATCTTCACTTTAACTTCCATTCTATTCTTAAATGCCTCTTCACTTTCAACAGTGGGGTCAGCCCGAGCCCTTTTCTTCTAGGGGGACTGGGGGGCTTCACTGGTACTGCCACCATCTCCATTTCCGGGAGTCTTCTGTTTGTTCGTTCTTGTCTTCCTCACGGATCCAGAAGGGGGATTCTTCCCAGAGTGACCCCCCATCTTCCTGGGAGAGCTAGCTCAAGATTCTTTGCCTGTGGACCAGCTGTCTTCTTTCCTGAGGAGGCCCCTCTCATCTTCTCTGCATGTTGCTTCAAGTTGGTTTCTTTTTTTTTTTTTTTTTGCGGTACTAGAGATTGAACCCAGGGGTGTTCTACCTCCAAGCTACACACCCAGCCCTATTTTTTATTCTTTATTTTGAAACAGGGTCTCACTAACTTGCAGAGGGCCTCACTAAGTAGCTTGACGCTGGCTGCAAACCCGGATCCTCTGGTCTCAGCCTCCCAAGTACTGGGATGACAAGCGTGCGCCACCATGCCCAGCTCAAGTTGGTTTCTTAAAGTTGTCTTCTTCTGCAGATGGTTGTCCACGAGTTTGAGAACCCTGCTTTCTGGAACTCATTCAACCCTGTTTTTATTGCAACCAACAATCTTCCTTCTTTCCCTTCTAAGAACTCTTAGTGATTTCCCATATGGAATCTTATAGGTCTTCTGGGATGGTCTGTAAGGATGAAGTGGGAGACATGACCCAAGATTCTGTAATCAGGGATGGTTCTGCAATCAGGATCAGATCTCCTGATCCATACTGTATGGCAAACAGCTTTTCTGATGGTGACCTTTTTGTCCCTATCTCCAAGCACAGTGTCCTTCAGGCAAATCGACAATAGATTATATTGATAAACCCTAAAGTTGAGTTTTGAAAAGACCAACGCATTGAAAAACTTTTATCAAATCCGAATTTAAAAAGATGTGACAATATCAGGTATGCAAAAAGCAACATAATTATGGATGTAGAAATGATTTTTAGAATAAGAGAATTGCATGTCTCTTCTCTGTAGCACCTTGGAGGTGATCAGCTACTACAAGATGAAGCTGAACATTTTTCTGGCCACTGGCTGCCAGAAATTCATTGAAGTAGGCAATGAATGAAAACTTTGTACCTTTTATGAAAAGTGTATAGCCACAGAAGTTGCTGCTGGCACTCTTATTAAAGGATGGAAGGGCTGTGTGGCCTGAACCAGTGTTAGGAATGACAAGATTTCCCATGAAGCACTGCAATCTGCACCTCTGAGTCAGGGGTAATTCTGTTAGAGACTAATGAGAACTTGAGATATCAAGTGCACTTATGTTCAGGGTTGCATTCTGGATCTGAATGTTCTCCATTTGGTTATTGTGAAAAAAGGGGAGAAGGATATTCCTGGATGGACTGATACTACTGTGCCTCATCACCTGGGACCCAAAAAGAGCGAATGGGATCTACAAACTTTCCAATCTCTCTAAAGAAGATGAAATCCACAACTATGCTGTGAGAAGTTTCTATCACTGTGACAAAATACTTGAGAAAATTGACTTAAAAGAAGGAAAAGGTTTATTTTGGCACATGGTTCAGAGGTTTTAGTCTGTGGTCACTTGGCTTTGTTGCTTTGAGCCTGTGGTAAGGAAGACTATCATGGCAGAGAGGGCATGGTGGAACAGAGCTGCTCACTTCCTGGCTGTCAGGAAGCAAAGAAACTGAAGAAGGGGCCGGGGTTCCAATATCTCCTTCCAGGATGTGTCCTTTCATAACCTAATTTCCTTCCACTAGGTCTCACATCCTAAAGGTTCCATCACCTTCCATTAGAGCCACCAACTGGGGCCAAACCTTTAGTACATGGTCCTTTGGGGGAATTTTCTGATCTAAACTATAGGAAAGCCCTAAACAAAGAATGCAAGACACCTAGGACCATAAGCACCTATGATTCAGCCTCTTGTTACTCTATGTGTGCTGTAACAAAAACACTGGCATATTGCTCTGAAGAAACAGCATAGTAACAACAACAAAAAAAAAGCAAGAGGCCAAAGAATATGCTAGGTTTTGGAGCAAGAGAATGAAGGCAGCCAAAGAAATGTGCCAGGAACAGAGAATATCCAAGTGATGGAGGCTATCCTCTCTGAGACTGTCTACCTGTGAGTCCAGTCAAAAATAAGATTTTCTAAGAGTAACAAATAAGATCAGCTCTCCAAAAACAAGGAGAGAAAATATTATGAACCAATTTATGGTAATATATTTGAAAATCTAAGTGAAGTAGGTGCTTTTATACAGGAAAATATGAATTATAAAATTTGTTCTAAGAAAAAAATTTAAGAAACATTAACTGAGAAAAGCATTGATAAATTTAAAAAATGCAAATTTAGAAGACAAAATAGTCATTTAAAAAGTATTCCTTCAGTGTAAAAGTTTTCTGGACTGCCACAGATTCAACAGAAATTCAACACAGTTTAGCTATTTACTTAAAGTTTATTCAGGAAAAACAGCCTTTCATATATAGAAGATGTAGGTTGGTGCCATTGTGACCTTGGAAATACTCTAAATAAATAAATAGCATTAACTACACTAGAAATTGAGAAGGTAGTCAAAATATTAGCCTTCAAAAAGGTCTAAGAACCAGAGGTCTATTGAATTATCAAAGAATAGATCATTCCTATGTTATATAAACTTTTCAGAATAGAAAGATCTGGGAAACCTCCCATCATCCCATAAGACAAAGACAAAGCTAATACCAATAAGGAAAAGAGAAAAAAGCAAGAAGTTATAAAAATGAAAATGTGTATGGAACTGGGGCTGTAGCTTAGTGGTAAAACACTTGTCTCACCTGAGCAAGATCCTAGGTTCCATCCCAAGAAAGAAAGAAAGAAAAGAAAAGAAAGAGAAGAAGGAAGGAAGGTTAAAGAGAAGAAAATGTGTAGACATAACTTCCATTCTTTGAAGACAACAGGCTAATTAAAGTAGAAAATCAAAGTAAATCAACTAAAAATATTTATAACAATGAATAGGATCAATAAAGTGGGAAATTAACAAGAAGAAGAATCCCTATCTTGTACTTTGTAATAATTGATTAGTAAATATAATGAACAAGATCTTATGCTATCACTTTTTCTAATCGATATTATATTGCAAGTTTTGTCCAATGCAATAAGACAAGAAAAATAAAGCAAAGGATAAAAATCAGAGAAGAAACAAAAATGCCAAAAAATGACTTATGAATATACAAAAGAACTACAAATAAAATGTATATATATGTGTGTATATATATGTGTACATATATATATATATATATATATATATATATATTCCATTTACATCAGCTGCCAAGCAGGAGCCAGGACTATAACTCCTTAAGGCATGATGGGGGGAAGCAGAGAGAGCAAGGGTAAGGGGCAAGGGTAAGGGGCGGGTGAGGGACATATATAGTTCCCAAGGCCACACACACCCCAGGGACCCACCTCCAGCCACGCCCTGCCTTCAGAGGCCACACTCCCAGGGCCCCACCTCTGAGCGTGGCTGCCTCCAGAGCACAAGAGCCCAGGGATAGTTTACTTTCAAACCATAACAGGCATGTTCATTGAACGCACTCCTGTACAGCAGCTAAAATGAACTAGAGCTAAAATATATCCAAATGACTAAATCCCCAAGACTTCAGGTAGATTACAAAAATAGCAAGTTTGCAGAAAGACTGCAATTTGTTACTCTTTTACATAAAGTTTTAGAGCATTCAAATCATGCTAAACATTTTCATATTTGGCGAACATGTATGAGCATTCAGGGGATTATACATACCAAACTCATTTTACTAATTCCTCTGGGGAAGGATCTGAGGGGCTTCAGTTGCAGCTGTGACACTGGCTACAGGGGGCCAGGATCTATCACCTCTTTCCTCCAGGTGTGCCACAGGGGAGGCCTGGCAGGACATCATGCTAGCCTGCATGCCAGGCAAGAAGTGTGCCCCCGAGTCCGAGCCCAGTAATAGCACGGAAGGGGAGACACCCTGCGGCAGCAGCTTCGCCGTGTTCTACTTCATCAGCTTCTACATGCTCTGTGCCTTCCTGGTAAGCTGAAGTGGGACTCAAGGGCCACAGGGAATGAGTGCTTTTTTTGTGTGTGTGGTACTGGGGATTGAACCCAGGGACATTCTACCTCCAAGCTACACCCCCAGCCCTATTTTTTTATTCTTTATTTTGAAACCGGGTCTCACTAAGTTGCGGAGGGCCTCACTAAGTAGCCGAGGCTGGCCACGAACCCGGATCCTCCTGTCTCAGCCTCCCAAGTACTGGGATTACAAGCATGCGCCACCATGCCCGGCATGAGTGCATTTTCAAAGCACTCTCAGTCAGGACAACACCAGAGGAGTTGGCTTGGGAAGACTAAGTTAGTAGGAATGTCCAGCCACACTGAGAATAACAGGGAGGCCCGGGCCGGAGCAAGGTCGGCCAGCCTGTTTCTTGTCCATTCTTGGCTCTTGTCATGGTGACCTTGTCCTGGAGGACAAAGGGGATGTGTGTAGGCCTAGCAGGAACACACGTTTTGGCACCTTGCTGAGAATGGGAATGCCTGGCAGCTTGGTACAAGGGCAGCTGTCCAGCCAGCATGTGGGGTTCATCCCACACAATGCTCAGGCTAGCAGTGTCAAGTTCATATCAAGAGACCCAAGTTCTAGGGGCCAGTGTTCTAAATGCTAGCATATTGCTGGTAATAGAAACCTTGGCTTCTGCATGCCCGGGCACTGGCTGGCAAGGTGGGTTCAAGTGCAAGTGAGTAAGAAAGTCCTTGCAGAGCACCTCCTGGTACTAACTGTTCCCTGCAGATCATCAACCTCTTTGTAGCTGTCATCATGGACAATTTTGACTACCTGACGAGGGACTGGTCAATCCTTGGTCCTCACCATCTGGATGAATTCAAAAGAATCTGGGCAGAGTATGACCCTGAAGCCAAGTAAGTTTCCAGAGGGAAATCTTAATTCCCCAAGTGGAGAGAGGGGATTGAGCAACCATACCTGTAGAAGAGGTCCAACATGGGGCAACATGGGTGGATCAGTTGGAAACACTGAACCATGTATACTAGACTCTACGGTGAAGGGTCAAAGGCCTACAAGAGGAGGTCTAAGACCTTTGACTAAGTTGAGAATGTGTCAGGTGAATGGAAGCACAGGAGATCCTAGACTCAGGAATAACTAGTAGATACTTACGTTAGGGGCAGGAAGATCTCAGCTCCATTCCTGACCTCAGGTCCAAGGACACCCTCCTTTATTGATCGACTCTGAGTGACACTCCCTAAATGCCTTTTGATCAGATGGCTAGTTGATCAAAGCAGCAAGCATGCATTGAGAATTTAATGGCACTACTAAAATCCCTTCCACCTGGAATATAGCACTGGCAGAAAATTGTTCACTAAAAATTTTAACACGTGTATATTGGTTTTGGAGTTCTGCCATGCGATTCTGCAGTCTACACTGTTTGGCCAGCAGAGCCACACTATGGAAAGTCCCCTCTGCAGATGGGCCTCCACCTTCCAGGTGCCTGAGGCCTGGGCTGCAGGCAGAGGCTGTGGCCCTGACTGCTCTTTCTCTCCTCTTTGTCCTCCAGGGGCCGTATCAAACACCTAGATGTGGTGACCCTCCTCCGGCGGATTCAGCCCCCCCTGGGTTTTGGGAAGCTGTGTCCTCATCGTGTGGCCTGCAAAGTAAGAGATAACCTGGGGTCATGGGAGAAAAATAATATGGGAAGAGAGATACCTATTTGCCTTGTGACCTTGGTCAGGCCAGAGATCCTTTAAGGGAATAAAGGTAATAATTTATGTGCTTAAAGAAACAAGCCTGAGCCAGATTATATTGTAAGGATTCTTCCAGATCTAAGTTCTCATGCTCTGTAAATGAACAACAGGGTAATGCCTCATGTGCCAACAAGCCCTGTGCCCTGTCTGAATAAAGGACTTGTTCAGAGCAGCGGACCCGGGCATCACAGGAGACTTCCTTGGATAGGGTGGTAGGTTAGGAGTTCTTTTCCTGGAGCCAGAGGGCCACTAGAGACATGCATTGCCTTCAGGGATCTAGGAAGCTCTAAAATTTTATGCAAAACCACTCAAAGACTCGCAAAATCTACTAAGAAAGATCTGTCACTTGTATCAGATTCCTAAGTGAGTCTATGACCCAAAATATGTTAAGACAAAAACAGTAGGTTCTATTAGGTACAACTCCTGCTTGACCCTGGGGATGAGCACACCCTAAATTTGTGAACCCTAGACCTCTCTCTTGCCTCATGATAGCTCCAGCCACACAGCCCAGCAGTGCTAAGGAGTGTCACTCCCACCCTCGCCCTCTTCTTTCAATTCCCATGCATGCCACCTCCATTGTCCCCCTTTTCTACTCCCTCCTGGAATGAGCTGAGAAAGAGCTGGGGAGATGTTAGGCCAGAGCCATAAAGGGGAAGAAACACAAACGGCAGAAAGATTCAGCTGTGTGGACACTACACCCATGGAAAATGGAGAATAGAACCTTCTACTTATGCTCTGTTCTACTCAGGGGTCTCTCATTTGTATATCCACTTCATTCCAATAATAAAAAAATTTTAAGATATTTCTGAGAGTACAGGAAATATGAGAAAAAAGAGCACTCTGTTAGTCAGCTTTCTGTCACTATGACAAAATTGACAAAACACCTGAGAATCAACTTATGAAGAGTAAAGGTTCACTTGGGCTCACACGCTCAGCCCATGGCCACTTGGCCTTATTGCTTTGTGCCTGTGGCGGTACAGTCCATGATGGCGGGAGTGCACAGTACAGGAAGACTGTTCACCTTATGGTGGCCAGGAAGCACAGAAAGAGAGGAAGGGGCTGGAGCCCTGATGCCTCTTCAAAAACAATCCCCCAATAGCCCAACTTCCTCCCACTAGGCCCCACCTCCTAAAGGTTCCTCTACCTCCCAATAGAGCCACAAGTCGGGGACCAAGCCTTTAGCATATAGACCCTTTGGGAACATTTAAGATCCAGACCATAACATGCACAAATCAAATGTAAGATCAAAGCACACCGAGGTGTGCCTGGAGGGTGCTGAAATGTACCCATCATGACCTGCAGACAGGCCTGGGTAGGCTGAGAACTGGGGCTTAAGCTTTCCAATTCACACTGTCCATGAGATTCAAGAAGATCCAGTCACTCAGGAAAGCACAACTCCTCTTGGCACAAAGATTAACAGGAGCCCCCACCCCGCATGATCCAAGAAGGAGCACCCTTGACCTCATGCTCCGAGCGGACACCACAGTGAGTGTCACACTGCTCCTCCTCAGGATGACCCAGTGTGTGCTGACAGCCTCTGCCAGGGCACAGAGCCTGGGAAGCACATTTTGGGGGGTGGGAAAGAAGGGAAGAAGCAATACAATTGCAAGCGTCGGCTCCAGCTTGAGGCAGAGGTACATTGTCATCCTCACACAAGAGAATGCATTGCCTCTCCTCAATCACTTCTCATCTCTGGGATTTAGACAAAAGCTTCCTGGCAGGTGGGTGCCCGGCCTGGCACACAAATGTTCTCTGTTGCCAGAGGAGAGCACACCCATAGCCTGAGGTGCACTGAGTGGGACAGGAAGTTGGATGGGTTAACATCTTTCATGGAAGTGAGGGTCCATGGAGGGCAAATTCCATCCCTCCCCCACTCCGTGGTGAGGGGTAAGAATTCTCATGAAAAAGCCCAGATTCTCCCCAGAAAAGGTTTGGAATGCATTGCAGCGACCCACGCTTCACACCCACCCACTCCCAACCACGCCCACACAGGTTGCCAGGCACCCTCCCATCCTTCCTGCCATGGTGGTTCTGCAGGTCCTTGAGAACCACCTGCGGTAATCACTGGCTTTGTCTCCCTCCCCCGCCAGCGCCTGGTCTCCATGAACATGCCTCTGAACAGTGATGGGACAGTCATGTTCAATGCCACCCTGTTTGCCCTGGTCAGGACAGCCCTGAGGATCAAAACAGAAGGTAAGGGTGCTCCTGGGCCCTGGGAGAGCCATGTGGGCAGTCTAGCATGCCGACCAGAGAGGAGCTCAGCAGCCTGCAGAGCGCTCCTGACCTTCCCAACCAGCAGAGCATCAGAGCAGCAACCCTGACAACCTGCCCTCTGTGCCTTAGGGGCCAGCCTGCTCGTGTTTTCTTTACTTCTTGAGTGGCCTTCTTGCCTCTAGATTATTTATTTTGAGCTTTCTATTTCCATCAAACCCTATAAATTATTCTGGGTGTTATCCTGAAGTGGTGGGGTGTAATTCAAAATACAGAAGGGGATGATTGTTACCTGAAGAAGGACCAAGCCCCATCTCAAGGGATTTGCACTAGCTGCAGGCTGGTCTCTCAGATGCTCAACTACTTTGAAATTAAAAGGACCTGTGTTGGGAAGGGGACACAGTGACAAGTACTGACTATGGTGGAGGTCATCATGCACAATTGTGCAGGCTGCACCTGACACACGATGCTCATGCCACAGACAGGTAAGGGCTAAGGTCAGACCGTACACCCCCACACTGCTTCCAGCAGAGGGGCCCTTCAAGTTTTCACAAAGGTGCGCTGGGTGTTAGAAGTGGCCCTGGCTAAGATCATCTGTTATCATTATCACTAAATATCTCTGAACCACTCTGCAAAAGGCTGAATAAAAAGTACCTAAGGAGATGCCATGGCTCATCAAGATCTTCTAACCTATCACAGTGCTTCTTAGAGTATGTTCAAAAGACCATCGACCTCACTATCGGTTCTTAGGGCTTGTTCAAAAGGCTGAGCCCTGGCACCCAGCCCAGATCTACTGAACCCCAATGTGTGGGTGGGGCCAGGAATCTAGCTGCATTTTGAACCAGCTGCATGGATGATTCATGGGTGAACTAGTTTGACACCCACACCTACAGTAACTGGAGAAAAGACATATGAGACTAGCAAGGTGTTTCTTTTCCCTTCCTACATTTCACCTGGCCAGCATTTCCCTTCAGTGCCTCAGAAAGGGCACTAGGCAGGGTTTGCATCTGTGCCCCAGCTTTCTCACTAACATGTATGTAAGTCCCTTGTTTGGTCTCACTTCTGTCTCTTCATTTGAAAAGTGAAGAAAGGTGATAACATCTGGGAATTCAGTTCAGTGAATAACCCAGAGAGGTGCCTCCATTCACTTAGATTCTTCCGCAGAATAACAGAAACCTCTGAAAGAAGGAAAATGAGACCAGTCCAGCAAAATAATGAGCTAACCTTTAAAAAATAAAAACAGGCTGGGTGTGTTGATGCATGCCTGTAATCCCAGTACTTGGGAGGCTGAGACAGGAGGATCGCAGGTTTGTGGCCAGCCTCAGAAACTTAATGAGGCCCTCCACAACTTAGTGAGATGATGTTTCAAAAGAGAAAATAAAGTAGGGCTGGGGGTGTATCTGAGAGGTAGAATGCCCCTGTGTTCAATCCCCAGTACCACACACAAAAAATAATCAACAAACAGGCCAAGTTTTGCTGCTAAATGAAAAAGAAAGCAAAGGCTCAAATGATATCATCCATGGCTGACACAATAACTCAATATGAAATGGGTATAAATAGGACTATTTCTGACTAAAAAGAATGATATACATGAAATGCACATGTGTGTATACAATAGAAGAAAATTGGAAGGAAATTTGTTAATATGTTAATATTAACAAATAGTTAATATTTAGTTCTGTTCTTTACAAGTTTTCTACATTGAATATTATTTCATTTATGTTCAGGGGGAAGGGTTTTCTTTCCCAAGGAGCGAAGGCATTATGACTACTGGGAAGAATATGCTGTGATACAAAACTCTTGATGTAAACTGAGGATGGAAGTTTGGGTTTGTGTTCGTCACCTTTTCATCACTGTGACCAAAATACCAGATGAGAACAACTTAGAGTATGAAAGGTTTATTTGGCTCACAGTTTCAGAGGTTCAGCCCATGGTTGGCTGCCTCCAAGGCAGAAACATCATGGCAGCAGGGCATGGCAGCTCATGGCAGCCAGGAGGCAGAGCAGAGACAGGAAATGGCCAGGGACAGGAACAGATACACTCCCCAAGAGTTAGCCCCAGTGATCCACCTTTTCCAGCCACCCCACCTGCCTATAGTTACTACCCATTAAATCCACTCCAATTATTAATCCATCAATGGATTAGTTCACTGATGAGACCAGAGCCCTCATGATTCAGTTATTTCACCTCTGAATATTGCTGCAGTGCCAACACATGAGTGTTTCTGGGGGACATTCCAGATCCAAATCAGAACAGGACTCCAGAGGAAAAAAAATACTCATGAACAGAAGCCACGACTCAGCAATGCGGAAGATGTACTGCCTATGCAGAACAAGCACCATCCAAATACAATAGCTGATGCCAATGCAAAAGGACTGATCACAAACTGTCAATCACAGACAGCCATACTGGAGGAAATGGAATTTCAGAGAAAAGGGGAGGAGCCAACCATTTGGGACTACAGTCAAGTAGAGAATTAAAAAAGATCTTTGAAACACAGGCATTTCAGAATTGCCACCAAAGGGTCTGTACGGCCCACTTCAGGGCAAGCCTTCCTCAAAAACAGGCCCACCATAAGTTGTTAAAATCATAAGACTGAGCCAGGCACAGTGGCACATGTCTGTAATCCCAGTACTTGGGAGGCTGAGACAGGAGGATCACAGGTTTGAGGCCAGCCTCGGCAATTTAGCAAGAACCTGTTTCAAAATAAAAACATAAAAAGGGATGAGAGTGTAGCTCAGAGATAGAATGCTC
>PVJS01048753.1:0-14932 GCA_004027185.1 Glis glis
CAAGGGCATTCTACCTCCGAGCTACACCCCCAGCCCTATTTTTTGTTCTTTATTTTGAAATAGGGTCTCACTAAGTTGCGGAGGCCTCACTAAGTAGCTGAGGCTGGCCACGAACCCGAATCCTCCTGTCTCAGCCTCCCAAGTACTGGGATTACAAGTGTGCGCCACCACACCCAGCAACACTGTTACTTCTATCAGCCAGACTAACTAGGCTGGTTGTGACATCAAGATGCTTTAAAAAGTATTTTCTTAGACCATCCAGTGACCTGTGCAACTTGTGTAACTCCTGCCAGTGAAACCATCCTTTCAGATACTTCTCAGTACAAAAAATATATTCATAAGACACTTCTAAAAATAACTCTCCTCTGTAATTCCCTCCTCATGCATCTGGGCAGCGATGTCATATTTCCTCCACAAAGCTTCCTTTTATGTTGCAACAGTAAGAATCTCAATTTTGAGCTGAATCCGAACAATCTAGAACTACAAACTCCTTCACAGGAGGTTGTTGTTATTATTATTATATATATATATATATATTTTGTGGTACTGGGGATTATATATTTTTTGTGGTAGAAGGTACCAGGGGCCTTCTACCTCTGAGCTACACCCTCAGCCCTATTTTTAAAATCTTTTTATTTTGAAACAGGGTCTCTCTAGGTTGATGAGTGTCTCACTACTTGCCGAGGTCGTCCTTGAACCTGCAATCCTCTTGTCTCAGACTCCCAAGTACTAGGATTACAGGTGTGCACCATCTCACCTGGCTGAGGTGATTGTTTTTGTAGCATTTTATATAATGGTCTGAATGTGATGGGACATCCTTACACCTTAATTCTGCAATACTATTAACTAGAAAATAAAGCACTTGTAGCTTGAACTTCCGGCTCCCCTCCTCCCTGGTTTTTCTGCTAACATGTGGCCTTCCACAAAAGGGGCAGTGTGATCTTTGCAGACAAGAGATAAGGAATAAGACCAGGGGACATACAGAACAGAAGATGAAACACACAACAAGCCACTCAGGAGTGCACAAAACCGGCAAACTGTGGTAAGTGCTTAAAGAACCCCGCACGAGCTCATAGGATGCAGTTAGTGCCTCCACTTTTCCCTCTGACTGGTGGCGTCTTGGCAGGCAGCCATATAATCTGCATTAATCTGTCACAGTGAGGCACCGCCTACTTCCTCCACCCCACCCCCAGCCAAGATGTGCCCGGGATCCCTCTGGACTGCAAACACAGCATTCAGAGCCAACAAAGGCCTATCCAGGAAAGCTGAAATTTATATAATTTGTATTGTTGAGTCTGGGACATTCATAAATCTTAAGGAAGAAAAGCACATGCTCGCTGGCATTACATTTCAAGGATTATTTGAAATTTTTAATTTCCTTTTTCATGCATTAGATAGATGCTCCCCTCCCAATGAGTAATGCCCACTGCAGAGCTTCCTGAATGGAAAATGCATATTTTGTAAGACTTTACTGATACATAGGACACGTGAGATATCGAGAGCTTGGATATCAGGGTTACATGTTAGCCTATGTACACACTTCATTATGTGTAAGTATGTATGTATGTATGTATTTGTGGTGCTGAGGATTGAAGCCAGGGGCATTCTACCTCCCAGCTGCACCCCCAGCCCTTTTTATTTTTTTATTTGGAAACAGGGTCTTGCTAAATTGCTGAGAGCTTCTCTAAATTACTAAGGCTGGCCTCAAACCTGGGATCCTCCTGCCTCAGCTTCCCAAGTACTGGGATTATAGGCATGTGCCACCACGCCCAGGTACACATTTCATTTAAACCTGTTCCAAGAGCCTAGTGAAGTTGGTAAAGAAACTATTAAGTCAGCTTTTCCAGTTTATAAAATATATTGCATTAACTTTTTTTAAACATACAAACTGAGATATTAAATTGAAAAAAATCAACTTGCCTACTTCATCTAATTTCATTTTATGGGCTAGGATACTCAGTCCCATAAATTATTAATTTCCTCATGGCTAAGGTATTTTATTTGCATACTTTAATAAATAACTAACCCTATGTACTAAAAAGGTAAAAGTTATAGAACAAAGTAAATATGAGCAAATGCTCCGATTTGTCTCTAAATTGGGTATTATACTAAAACATTCCTGTTTTCTGCCTTATTTTCCCTTTTGAGAGAAGAAAAATAGGAATTGAGAGAATTCCTATTGAGAGAAGAAAAACTGAGAGAAGAAAAATAGGAACTGTGATATTTTAAAGAGCTCTAGGATGAACAGTGTGCCATTTTGAGTAGTTTAATTTTGAAATACTGTGTTTTGTTCATTTGTTTGTTTGTTGCAGTACTTGGGATTGAACCCGGGGGCTCTACCTCTGGGCTACACCCCCAGCCCTTTTTTCTTTTTTTTTTGTGGTACCGGGGATTGAACCCAGGGGCGTTCTATCTCTGAGCTACACCCCCGGCCCTATTTTTTATCCTTTATTTTGAAACCGGGTCTCACGAAGTTGCGGAGGGCCTCACTAAGTAGCTGAGGCTGGCCGCGAACCCAGATCCTCCGGTCTCCGCCTCCCAAGTACTGGGATTACACCAGCCCTTTTTTATTCTGAAACAGGGTTTCACTAGGTTTTTGAGCGCCTCGCTAAGTTGCTGAGGCTGACTTCAAACCTCCTGTACTGGGATTATAGGCATGTGCCACCATGCCTGGCTAACTTTGAAATATTGTTTTAAAGTAATGACACCATTCATCAGCATAAATTGCAAACCCTTAATAATAATGACCTGTAGTATATTTAAAAATTTTTGTTTAAAGGACTCTTCTGCCAAGATTCTGATATTTCATTGACAGCTCAGCATTTACCTTTCTTATCCAGAGGGAAAAAAATTTCAAAACCTGATTTTTGAAAAAATTGACACACTTATTTGTAGAATATCAAAGTACAAGTTAAATTGAGGATATGAATCTAATGACTTTTGAGGTTAACTATGAGCTGGACTTTGAGCTAAGGCCATAAATAGTCACATGAAATTCAACAGGGAGTTTAAGTTGCTTCTGTTTATTAACAATGTTTAGACACGAACCACATTTATAATAAAACATTAAATATAAAATAAAACACCAAGAAAGCTACTCGCAGTGGATGTTTCAAATGCATGGCCTGTTATTTCCAATCCAACATACTAAAGACTTTAAAAATTATTTAGCAATAGCAATCAATACGTTTGCCCCAGAGATGGCTTTCGTTCAAAAGCTGCCTCATACTCACAGGAAAGATCAAACTGAACTCAAGTTTTAAGAACACCACTAGGCTCTCGAGCACCGTCAGCCCGAGGAAGTTCTTATAGACACTTGGTTTTATAAGCGAGACTTAGACTACTTCCTGGTTGGACAGTTAACACCAACAGTGTCTTATACAGCTTTCTATTTCGACATTTTGGAAAGAATTTTCTAAAAATTTTCCCAGGATTTCTCCCTAGTCCTTACAAAAGAGAAAAACCTGCTCAAGCTAGACAAATCTTATGTTAAAAAATACATATATCTATGATACCCTATCAGTGTTTGCCGTTGTGGTAGCAATGTCAATACCAGAATGGGTTCTTGTTGCTGATAACATTATCAGTTTAGTAAGTTTTAGTTATTTTACAGTTAGGCGCCCTCCGCTCCCCCTCCCAGAGTGCTAGAGTAACGTTTCACAAGCCCAGCAGTACAAGGAAAAGAACTTACTGTGAAGAAGAACTCCCAGGTTCCCTGATGATGAAGAAAAAGCGAATTCATTCACGTTTTAACTTTCAAATCTACGGTTAATTCTTTTTTAAGCTTTTATATTAAAAAGAAACACTTCAAGAAACCTTGTACAAGCCCAATAAGGAACTGCAGATAAGGCGGCGTGCCCTGGGCGCAGCACACAGCCACCCGTGCTCCCGGCTGAAGCGTTTCCTGTTAGGGCCCCATTGGCTCTCGCAGGTGCAGCGCTGATGGGTGGTGCCCTTCTGCCCTTCCTTTCACGAGTGATCCACTGCAGGGGATTGAAGGCTGGCGCAACCAGTGTTAGGAATGTTTATGACCGAACTACCCTGGGATAGTGCTGTGAGCCTCCCAAACTTAGCTCAATTAGGAATGGATGATTACCTAATTCTGAAGGGCTGGAGAAAGTTTATTTCAACAGACTTTCATGATTATTCTAAGATGCACTATTATTAAGAATGTATGTGGCTGGGTGTGGTGGCATATGTCTGTAATCCCAGTACTTGGGAGGCTGAGACAGGAGAATTGCAGGTTTGAGGACAGTCTTGGCAACTTAGCGAGATCCTCAGCAATTTAGAGAGATCCTCAGCAATTTAGTGAGACCCTGTTTACAAGTTAAAACTTAAAGGGAGCTAGGCATGATGGTGCACACTTGTTATCGCAGTACTTGGGAGGCTGAGATAGGAGGACCACAGGTTCAAGATCAGCCTCAGTAACTTATAGAGAGGCCCTCTGCAACAAAGCGAGACCCTGTTTCAAAATAAAAATAAAATAGGGCCAGGCGCGGTGGCACACACTTGTAATCCCAGTACTTGAGAGGCTGAGACCGGAGGATCCAGGTTCGTGGCCAGCCTCAGCTACTTAGTGAGGCCCTCAGCAACTTAGACCCTGTTTCAAAATAAAGAATGAAAAAAAATAGGGCTGGGGATATAGCTCGGAGACAGAATGCTCCTGGGTTCAATCCCCAGTACCGCAAAATAAATAAATAAATAAAATAGGGCTGGGGGTGTAGCTCAGCAGTAGAATGCCCTTGGGTTCAATCCCCAGTAACACAAAAATAAATAAATAAATAAATAAATAAATAAATAAATAAATGGGGCTGGGGTTGTAGCTCAGAGGTATAATGCCCTTGGGTTCAATCCCCAGTACCACAAAAAAAAGTATGTGATGTCACTCAACAAATACTTATTAATTCTTTTCTCTGTGCAAAGCACTATTCTAGACATTAGAATACAATAATGAACAAAACTAAGTCTATGTGGTAATTTGTAAACCACAAAATTTGAGGGGTTTGTATGTAAAAAGAAAACTTCCATAAAGGGAGACTAAGGAAATTTGTACGGAAATTTGGAAAGTCAATGGTCGTTACTGCTCACTACTAAATAGCATTGTATGGCGCACATCTGTAATGCCAGTACTTGGGAGGCTGAGACAGGAGGTTTGAGGCTAGCCTCAGCAATGTAGCAAGACCCTCAGCAACCTAGGGAGACCCTGTTTCAAAATAAAAAATAAAATGGAGCTGGGGATATAGCTCAGAGGTAGGGTACTCCTGGGTTCAATCCCCAGTCACAAAAATTAAAAAATAAAAAGTATTGTAATTAAGGCTGTTGCTTTAAGCCTAAAAGAATTTGTCCAAGCTGGGCATGGTGCATGCTTGTAATCCCAGTACTTGGGAGGCTGAGACAGGAGGATCTGGGTTCATGGCCAGCCTCAGCTACTTAGTGAGGCCCTGTGCAACTTAGTGAGACCCTGTTTCAAAATAAAGAATAAAAAATAGGGCTGGGGAATGTAGCTTGGAGATAGAATGCCCCTGGGTTCAATCCCCAGTACCGCAAAAAAAAAAAAAAAGAACTTGTTCAGAACCTAGTACATAAAAATAAAAATTTTTACGTTTTCAATGTTCTAAAATGGCCTAAGCTCCAGCAGGGAAAAGGAAAAACTTCTCACCGTGAGTCACCAGTGACTAAGTTCTTTTAATTCAGCCTTAAAACATATTTCAAACCCAGTTACTAGTACATGCAGAAAACTGATAACAACCCCCAATTAACATCAGAAGCTTGATTTGACCAATTTCCAGGGTCAATATCAGCATCTAAGAAAAAACAAGTGAAGTGTTTTTAAAGGGATAATAGTCTTGTACTGAATCTTACTATTATTTTCATCTTAGTCTTTAATGCCTAAGGCCACGTCATCTGCCACCAGACTTGGTTACAATGCACGCTTTGCTTAGGTTTAGCCTGACTGAGAATCTGTATTCATCTTGGATGTATGGTGTGATGGTAGGAATGGTTTTGTGTGTGTGTGTATGTGGGCGCACGCGCGCGTGTGAGTGCATTAGGGACATTCTACCTCAGAGCTACACTGCAGCCCTTTTTATTTATTATTTTTAAAACAGGGTCTCACTAAGTTGCTGAGGCTGGTCACGAACCTGTGATTTTCCTGTCTCAGCCTCCCAAGTACTGGGCTTACAAGTGTGTGCCACCATGCCCGGCTAGGAATGGCTTTTATTTGCATTCAACAAAACCAAAATACAATAAATTCAAAGCTGTTCAAAGAAAAATATAAGCGGGTGTGGTGGCACATGTCTTTAATCCCAACTTCTCAGGAGGCTGAGGCAGGAGGATGGTAAATTCAAAGCCAGCTGGGCAACTTAGTAAGACCCTGTCTCAAAATAAAATAAAAAGAGCTGGTGGTATAGCTCAGTGGTAGAGCACTTACCTAGCATGTACTAATCCCTGGTCTCAATCTCCAGTACCAATGAATGAATGAATGAATGAATGAAACTCAGAAAGTAAAATGTACAGATAAACTGTACTTTTTTTTTTTGACTGAGGATTGAGCCCAGGGGCATTCTACCTCCCAGAACTTTCTAAATTTTTTTGTTTTGAAACAGGGTCTCTAGGTTGCTGAGAGTCTCCCTACTCTGCTGAGGCTGTCCTTGAACCTGTGATCCTTCTGTCTCAGTCTCCCAAGTACTGAGATTACAGGCATGTGCCACCACACCCACTAAACTGTACTCTTCCAGGCTCTACTTCACTTCCTTAGAATTTTACTTCCTTGAGCCGGGCGTGGTGGCGCACGTTTGTAATCCCAGTACTTTGGGAGGCGGAGACCCTGGGTCTCAGCTCTCTCTCTCCCTGTCTCTCTCTCTCTTTCTCTCTCTCTACTTAGTGAGGCCCTCTGCAACTTCGTGAGACCCGGTTTCAAAAATAAAGTATAAAAAATAGGGCCGGGGGTGTAGCGCGGAGGTAGAACGCCCCTGCGTTCAATCCCAGTACCGCAAAAAAAAAAAAAAGAATTTTACTTCCTTATGTCTTAAAGAACAAAACCATTCTAGCCAAAAAAGCAGAGGAATTCCTGAAGCTAATTTTCTCTATTAGTTCGTCAATAGATATTTACTGAGCAACCCCTACATGCTCGGCACTATTCAATGAGTTGGGGCTACAGCAATAAATAAAACAAAAACCTCTGCTTTCATGGACCCTAAATTCTAGCTTAGGGATTTAAGACAAAGGAACAAACAGACAAAATATCTGGTATGTCAAAAGGTGGGGAAGAATTCAGGATGAAAGATGGGTCAACAATAAGTTCATTTACGTATAGTTGCAAATTGTTTATACCACAGAGTAAGGCGCTTTGCTTTGGAAGATCCGGGTATTAACCTTTTCCAAACTGACTCAAATGAACAACCACCTTCTGTTGCAATGATAGAGGACACTACTTCATGTGTTGCTAATATCTAGAGAAAGGACAACAAAATTCCAAAGACCCATCTAATAAACATACCACCTAAAGAAATAAAATAACGAATTCCAAACATTAAGAATCGAAGTGAGTTGGGCATGGTACACACCTATAAACCCAGTCCTTGGGAGGCTGAGACAGGAGGATCAAGGTTCGAGGCCAGCCTGAGCAATTTAGGAAGGCCCTCAGCAACTAAGTGAGACCCTGTTTCAAAAAATAAAATACAGGGTTGGGGTACAGCACAGAGGTAGAATGTGCCTGGGTTCAATCCCAAGTACCAAAAAAAAAAAAAAAAAAGAATCAAAGTGCACTTTAGGGACTATCATCAATGTTAAGAGTGAACATATGCTTCCTATCACCGGCATCAGACTGACCAACTCCCAAGGGGCAGAAGTGAAGTCTTCCCTCAGGAATTATCCCTCTTATCCTCACTGGCCACGATAATTAGGTTTTAAAATTACTTGTATAAACCGGGTGTGGCACGCTTGTAATCCCAGTACTTTGGGAGGTGGAGACTGGAGGATCCGGGTTCACGGCCAGCCTCAGCTCTCTCTCTCTCTCTCTCTCTCTCTCTCTCCCTGTCTCTCTCTCTCTCTCTCTCTCTCTACTTAGTGAGGCCCTCTGCAACTTCGTGAGACCCGGTTTCAAAATAAAGTATAAAAAAATAGGGCTAGGGGTAGAGCGCAGAGGTAGAACGCCCCTGAGTTCAATCCCCAGTGACCGCAAAAAAAAAAAAAATTACTTGTATAATTGTACTTAAATGTCATTTTGAACCTGAAATAAGTATGTAAGTTTAATACAGTTCAACAATTAAGACACTAGTTGCAAGGCACTTGGTTAGATGTACAAGACACAGTCCTTTTATTTATTTATTTATTATTATTATTATTATTATTATTATTTGGTACTGGGGATTAAAGAGGTGTTCTACCTCTAAGCTACACCCCCAGCCCTATTTTTAATTTTTATTTTGAAACATGGTCTCACTAGGTTGATGAGAGTCTCACTACTTGCTGAGGCTGTCCTCAAATCTGTGATCCTCCTGTCTCAGCCTCCCAAGTACTGGGATTACAGACGTGCACCACCATGCCTGGCTGACACAGTCCTTTTAATATCATGAAGATGGATATCTAGGAAAGATATCCCTATAATGTAATATCAGAGGGAATATTATATAGTAAGAAAAAGCACAGATCAAGTGTTCTGGAAATTTAAAGGAGAGAGCAATAAGGAGGACGGTTGGAGAAGGCCTCAGGAGAGATGGCGGTAGAGGCAGGTCTGGAAAAGGAGGAACGGAAAACATCTGAGCAAGAGAAAGGGCAGGATCAGAGACCTGACCAGAAAGTGCCAGGCCACCAGCCCTGTGTGTGTGTGTGTGTGTGTGTGTGTGTGTGTGTGGTATTTACAGCCTTGGGAGGCTGAGACAGGAGGATCGCAGGTTCGCTGCCAGCCTCAGAAACTTAGCAGGGCCCTCAGCAACTTAGTGAAATCCTGTGTCCAAACAAAAAATACAATAGGGCTGGGGTGAGCTCAGAGGTAGAACGCCCCTGGGTTCAGTCCCCAGTACCACAAAACAAACAAAGAAAACCCCTCATTAGATCCTACTGGGACCATAAGGGGTGGAAGGTGTCCTCGTTGACAAGCAAGATCTAGGGCTGGGGTGTAGCTCAGTGGTAGATTTGCCCAGCATGCATCAGGCCCTGGGTTCCATCCCCAGCACAGCAAAAATAACACCAAACAAACAAAGCCAGGCCACAGGGGTCAGGTTTTCCATCGCCATTGTCTGTGTGACCTAGGGAAGTCATTTACTGTCTCTGAGTCTCAATTATCTGAGTGTGAATCTATTAATTATTATTCTTGGAGCCAGGAGCCATTGGATTCAGCAAATCATTAGACACTGGGAGTAGAGCAAAAACAGCAATCAAAGATTGTTTTGAGTGACTAAAATAAGTAGCAGCTACCATTTATTAAGAAATTCCAGGAGCCGGGCGTGGTGGCGCACACTTGTAATCCCAGTACTTGGGAGGCTGAGACAGGAGGATCCGGGTTTGTGGCCAGCCTCAGCTACTTAGTGAGGCCCTCCGCAACCTAGTAAGACCCTGTTTCAAAATAAAGAATAAAAAATAGGGCTGGGGGTGTAACTCAGAGGTAGAATGCCCTGAGTTCAATCCCCAGTACTGGGAAAAAAAAAAAAAAGAAATTCCTATGTGTTTGTCACCATGCTTGGCACTTTAAATAAATTACTTCATTCCTTCCTTCCAAGAATCTGGAGACGTGTGTATTCTTATTTTATAGATGAGAGAATTGAGAGCTTTAAGCCTTAAGTAACTAACTCAGGATCAGGCAGCTGCATAGGAACAGAGTCAAAAAAGGGAAGGTGCGCAGGTCTTTCTGAGTCTTTGGTTCCTTTTCTTTCCAAGGTAGCATGCTGTTTTGATGTGGTAGATGAATGGTGCCAACTTTTTTATTCATATATTCCAAAGGAATCACTGTTCTCTTAACACCCTTTTTTTTTTCTTGCAGTAGTGAGGATAGAACCCAGGGGCATTCTACCTCTGAGCTACACCCCCACTTATTTTATTAAAAAAAATTTTTTTTGCAGTACTGGGGATTGAACCCAGGGGCGTTCTACCTCCGCGCTACACCCCCGGCCCTATTTTTTATACTTTATTTTGAAACCAGGTCTCACAAAGTTGTGGAGGGCCTCACTAAGTAGAGAGAGAGACAGAGAGAGACAGAAACAGGGAGAGAGAGAGAGAGAGAGCTGAGGCTGATTGTGAACCCGGATCCTCCAGTCTCTGCCTCCCAAAGTACCGGGATTTCAAGCGTGCGCCACCAAGCCCGCCCTATTTTAATTTTTATTGTGAAACAGGGTCCCATTAAGTTGCAGAGGGCCTCACTAAGTTGCTGAGGGTGCCCGCGAACCTGCGATCCTCCTGTCTCAGCCTCCCAAGTACTGGGATTACAAGTGTGTGCCACCATGCTCGGTTTATTAACACACTTTTAATGAACTAAAAGCCCTCAATGAAGAAACAGTGTACACAGATATATAATCTATTAATTTGCTGATCATCAATTCATTCACTCATCCAGACCACATTTATTGAGCATCCTTCATTCTTTTTTGGGGGGGGGGTACTGGGGATTAAACCCAAGGGCATTATACCTCCAAGCTACACCCCCAGCCCTATTTTTGAAATAGGGTCTCACTAAGTTGCTGAGGCTGGCAGTGAACCTGCGATCCTCCTGCCTCAGCCTCCTCAATGCTGGGATTGCGGGGGGTACCGCCGTGCCCGGCTCCTTCATTCTTTGTGCTGGGCACACTTGCCGTGAGGGATTCAGGGAAGGATAAGACCCCTTTCTGTTCTCAACGGGCTCACGAGTTAGCAGATGACCAACACGTGACAGGGAACTGGGATATAACGAATGGAGAGAATTTTGCAGAGACAAGAAAGGCATGAAGGTCTATAAATCATATTACTGTAATTATGTATCTCTACTATTAAATCTTAATTTAGGTCTTTTTTTGGTGGTGGTACTGGGGACAGAACTCAGGGTTGTTCTACCTCTGAGCTACACCCCCAGCCTTATTTTATTTTTTTATTTTGAAACAGGGTCTAAGTTGCGGAGGGCCTCACTTAAGTTGCTGAGGCTGGCCGCAAACCTGTGATCCTCCTGTCTCAGCCTCCCAAGTACTGGGATTACAAGTGTGCACCACCACGCCCAGCTAGCTTAGGTCATTTTTAACACCATGTTTATGTGGTTTTGGAAACTATGTGTTTATATCCATACTTTTAAAAAAGTAAAGGCTAATGTTCACAACAGAATGAAAACTGGCTATGACTTATGATTCTGTTTAGTGCATTGACTGCCAAGACTAATTAGGTGATTAGTTTATTTGAGAGAGCATTCTGTCTTGATGAGCGCCATCTACTGCAATGGGTAAATAAAGTATTTGAATTGTCATAATCCTTGATTGCTATGGACATAAACCAGTGTCATTAGACAGAAAGTGAAACATACAAAAATAAATATATACTTCACAGAGTACCATTTTGAGCTAGAAACAAACAGTTCTCCCACAGTCCTTCAAACATAGTACAGGAAAGTAAAATTAAGGTCTTCCAATGAGTACCTTGATAATTGACTGCAATATTAAAACAAAGCACTCAATTTGAGGTTGATTTTGCTACCTGTCATTTCACTGAGACAGAGGCGAAGTGAAAGGGCCCCAGCATAACTTCCCATTATTAGAAATTATGCCATGTGATCGCACCTCATTCTTTTTTTTTTTTTGTGGTACTGGGGATTGAACCCAGGGGCATCCTACCTCTAAGCTACACCCCCCAGTCCTATTTTATTTTTCATTTGGAAATATGGTCTCACTAAGTTGGCGAGGGCCTCGCTAAGTTGCTAAGGCTGACTTTGAACCTGTGGTCCTCCTGTCTCAGCCTCCCAAGTACTGGGATTACAGACTGCGCTACTACGCCTGGCTATACCTCATTCTTTAACAGGAGTAGGTTTCACTAGATGCAAAACATTTCAAGCTTTCTTCTTTTTTCTTATTCACTCTATGGATGAAAAAATGTGTATTTGTGAAAGAGTTGACAATGGTTAGGAGACTGATCTGTGGTAACAAATGAAGAATTGGCCCCTAAATTACTATGTCACTAAAAAATTTACCTTGGAAAACAGAAATAATTTAGAAAGACTTTAAATACACTTCAATATCTAACAAATCTCAAATTGTATAGGAAAATATATCAGATTGATTTATAAAGTATCTAGGCAACTGTAACAACATATAGCTGGAACAATAAAATTTATCAATTCAAACCAGGTGTGGTGGGCACACCTGTAATCCCAGTACTTGGGAGGCCGAGACAGGAGGATCGCAAGTTCGAAGCCAGCCTCAGCAACTTAGTGAGGCTCTCAGCAACTTAGGGAGATCCTGCTTAAAAATAAAAAAAATAAAAAAATAAAAAGGGCTGGTAGAAGGCCCTTGGGTTCCAGCCCCAGCACCACACACACACACAAACACACACACACACACACACACACACACACACAAACACAATTACTACTGGTTATCATAAAAATTTTAAATAGTTTTTTTTAATTTGATGCCTATAGGTTGCAAATGAATTAGATCACATTTTGGCCCATAAAGTCACCATAACTAATTTATAATTATAGGGTTTTTTTTCTTTTTTTTCTTTGTACTGGGGATTGAAACCAGGGTCATTCTATCTCCAAGCTATACTCTCAGTCTTTTTAGTTGTTTTTTATTATAATTATTTTATTTATTTACTTTCGTGGTGCTGAGGATTGAATCCAGAAGTATTCTGCCTCTGAGCTGCACTCCCAGCCCTATTTTATTTTATTTTTATTTATTTATATATTTATATTTATTTATTTATTTATTTATTTTTGCGGTACTGGGGATTGAACCCAGGGGCATTCTACATCTGAGCTATACCCCCAGCCCTATTTTTAATTTTTTATTTTGGAACAGGGTCTCACTAAGTTGCAGAGGGCCTCACTAAGTAGCTGAGGCTGGCTGGGAACCTGTGATCCTCCAGTCTCAGCCTCCCAAGTACTGGGATTACAAGCATGTGCCACCATGCCCAGCTTCCTATTTTATTTTTTAAACAAATAAGTTGCAGAAGACCTCACTAAGTTACTGAGGCTGGCTGGGAATCTGTGATCCTCCTGTCTCAGCCTCCCAACTACTAGGATTACAGGCATACGCCACCACGCCCCCACTTTTAGTTTTTATTTTGAAACAGAGTCCTGCTAGGTTGCTGAGGGTCTCTCTAAATTGCTGAGGCTGGCCTCGAACCTGCTATCCTCCTGTCTCAGCCTCCCAAGGACTGGGATTATTGGTGTGTACCACCACCCCTGGCTATACGTAAATAGTTGATAGATAAATATCACTAATGTTTCTTTTACTAAGTGGAAGTTAAGAAAGAGTAACAAACTTTTCATATAGCCTCACAAATAGTAAAGCAACCATTTAAATGTTTGAGTAGGCTAACTAATCACACATCAAACTCCTTATGTTGAAACGCAATGGTTTAATATTCCCCCACTCAAAAACAATAATTCAAAAACTACGGATTAACAGGAATCTCTCATTGAAGACAAATTGAAAGTCTTCTCTTAGGAGAGTCACAAAACACTTAGATGGAATCGTTTCTGCTTTCTTTTTTCTCTTCCTCATTTTTTAAATTTTTTATGGTACTGGGGATGGAACCCAGGGGCCTTCTATCTCCAGGTCACACCCCCATATCTATTTTATTTTTTATTTGGAAACAGGGTCTCACTAAGTTGCAGAGGGCCTCACTAAGTTGCTGAGGCTGGCTTTGAACCTGTGATCCTCCTGTCTCAGCCTTCCAAGCACTGGAATTACAAGCTTGTGCCACCACGCCCAGCTTTTTTTCTTTTTTCTTTTTTTGTTTGAAACAGGGTCTCACTAGGTTGCTGAAAGTGTCAGTAAGTTGCTGAGGCTGGTCTCAAACCTGGGATCCTCCTGTCTCAGCTGCCCAAGTACTGGGATTACAGGCATGTGCCACCATGCAGGGCTCTCATTTTCTTTCTTTGCTTCTGTCCTGGGGTTGTCTGTCTTCTTTTGGCAGGAGGGAAGAAATAAAGACTCAGGGTCGGGTGGGGGGAATTACAAAGGATAGAGGCTTTTGGCTAAGTCTACACAGAAAAGAGTGCCAACAGTTGGTTTTCATTCATTCTCTGGTCCTGCTGAAGCCAATGACTAGGAACACTGGCAAAAACTAGAACGTTAAACCAAGGGAGACCTCCAGGGAGCTGCTGAGACGGTAAGGGGTTGACTGTGGAGGACTCAAGTGGGAAAGAAAGTGCAAACGGATGATGTTTACTGAGCAACCCTAGCATCCAGCTGAACTAAGACCCAGAACAGTTAACACACTAAAGGAATTTGCATTCGGTGGTTGCTATAACTACTGATATGGAAACGTACAGCTCCACCTTAATCTCTTCTTTTGATCATATACATACATACATATATATATACATATATATACATATACATATACATATACATATATATATATATATATATATATAAACGACTGCTTTAGGAATCACTCAGGAGTATCCGCACTTGCTTTTCTTACAAGGAAACAAATTTAATATTTTTTTTCGGAAACAACCATTTATACCAGTCAGAAATGAGCTAACAAGACCATGAAAGGACTTACCTGCTCAAACATTTCTTTTTCTTTTTTTTTTTTTTTTGCGGTACTGGGGATTGAACCCAGGGGCGTTCTACCTCTGCGCTACACCCCCCGCCCTATTTTTTTTTTATACTTTATTTTGAAACCGGTCTCACGAAGTTGCAGAGGGCCTCACTAAGTAGAGAGAGAGAGACAGACAGACAGAGAGAGAGAGAGAGAGAGAGAGCTGAGGCTGGCCGCGAACCTGGATCCTCCGGTCTCTGCC
>PVJS01048755.1:0-14934 GCA_004027185.1 Glis glis
AGAACTTGCATTTTAAATATTTTAAACCCTTTACCATAAATCCCATCAGCTCACTTGTCATCACGAGACTCACCGATCTGCAGATACCGGAGTCCCCTCGGGTTTGGAATATCGTTCCAAATCTGAAAAGTTCACTTGTGTTTGCCTTGAGGTTACTATCTGGCTATTCTGAGAAGGTATGGTTTTCAAGTCCTGAGTAACAGTATTACTATCTGGAAGAGGAGACTGTACAACTTGGAAGTCCAGTGGAGATTTAGATCCTAGAAAACCTAAAGATTCTTGATTCTGTGCTACAGGTTTACTGGTCAATAACTTGGAGGTTGGTTCCAATGATCTCGAAGATATAGTTTGTAGGTCAGAGTTAAACTCACTATTCATCCTTGTTTTAGAAGCAGAATCCAATGAATGAAATCTGTTATCTAAGTTTCCACTATCCAACTTGGAAGTAGTCTTGGGACAAAGAGTTATACGAACACATGAAAGTGCTTTTCTATTTGAAGGTGGAGTAGATGCAGATGTTGCTAATGAACAGGGATCAGGGGCCGATTGGCAAATCACATTATCAAACTTAGCTTCAACATTTATCATGTCAGAAATGTATGATTTAGGTGTATGTTGATTCTTTTCTACTACACAATCCTGACCTTGAAAGGGGGGTAAATAGTATTTTCTCATTTGGTCATCTACACCTGGGGCTTCACTTTGACATTCAACAAAAATGGGAGAAGGAAGGTCTGGAGCTATATAATCCTGACATTGAGGAACAGGAGTATGGCATTCTCTCATCTCATGATCTACATGTGGGGCTTTGCTTTGTTCAAAGAGTTCTCGTTGTTCAAGAAAAATGCAAGAAGGAAGGTCTGGACAAAGGGGAGGATAGGGTTTTCTCACATGGTGATCTGCAAGTGGGGCTTTGCTTTGTTCAAAGAGCTCTCGTTGTTCAAGAAATATGTGCGAAGGAAGATCTGAAGTTATAGTTACATTCTTCTCTTTTACTCCTAGTGTGGAACTTGGTCTGCCCATGCTAACGAGGGTATGGTTATCAGAAAAATGAACTTCCTTGAAAGTGCTACAATTTCCACTGGCACTGGGCTCAGAATGACTGACTTTAAAATCTGATCTTTCTAAGAGTTTTTCTTCTTGATAAGAATGCTCAAAATCAACAGGTAATTTTTGGCTTTGCCTACTACCTTCTGCTAAAATAGTCACAACTTTATTTGGTGAATGACTAGGCATTTTAAGTGATGAAGGGGAAGAGGTTTTCTGTTTAAGATCTCTAGGAGAATTTTGCTCTTCAGTGACATGAGAATTAAATACCCCCACAGATGATCCAGTATACTGGCTACCTTCAGTAACACCAACCTTAAAAACAGAGGAATCTGAAATGCATTGAGAATGTCGGTGAGATGAAACAGTGATGGAGGTAGTAAACTGTTTCATGGGTTCTGGGGTTGGTATTTGTGATGAAGAATGAAAATCCACTTCATTAGGTGGCATACAAGCAGGTTCTACTAATTCTGAGAGCCAAGGGTCCATCTTTTCATGGAATGGCACTCGAAGGCCCTTGCTAATTTTGAAGTCATCAGGTATAAGGTTGTGAAGTGGGGAATGACTTTGTAACTGCAAGGAATTACAAACTTTGCAATGGGCGTTGTTCTGGTCTAGTGATTTGGAAAGGTTGGTGTGCCTGGCTCTCCATGGTGATAGGCTTTGTCGTCCTCTGATCATTTCTGAGGGTTCAGCATATCTGAAAACACAAGTGTGGCTGTCCAACTGTGGTTGTTCAGCAGTTAGAGTCCTGAAACATCCTTTTTCATGGCTCTCAATAATAATGTGACTACATACAGCTTCAGGCTTGCATCCAATTCCCCGTGGACTCTGTGAACCCTAGAAGATATAAATGGGTTCTTAACTGAAGTAAGCCCAAATAGTTATATACTATAATAGTCATATTTATATCCAGGCTAAGATTTGACCATGAAACTCATGTCATTCTCTTATACTAAGACAGGTCAAAGAACAAAACAAGAAAATGACAGTTAACTACAGAATTAAATGGCTCATGATAACTAAGACCACTCAGTAGAGTTCTTCTAAAGTTTTTCTACTAAAGTACCAGAGCAAAGACTACTATTGTTCCCCAGTATGTATTCTCATCTTCTTCCTTCTAATAATAAAGGTATCTCACCCAAACTTTTACTGGCTATGTAGTCACCAAACTGGAGACATTTCTTGTTTCTTCTGCAGCTAGCTGTGATCACAGAACTAGGTTTAATCCAATGGGATATGAAAAAAAGCATTAAGTGCAATTTCTGCTGCTTGTCCTTAAAATCCAGTTCTTGACCTCCAAGTTCCCTTTTTACCACCACCACTACCATCAACCATTATTCTTGGCACCTGAAAATGATGATGCTTGGAACACCCATGGAAGCCACACATAAGGACAGCTCAGTGGCCCTGCTAGCTTGGGTCTTTGGATGACCTCAAAGAACAGAGCTCACTTTCCTACCCTGGACTTTGACATAAAAGAAAAATGGAATTCTACCTTATTTGACCCACCTTAAACCTCATTGTAGCTTATTTTTTACTATTACAGATGTTTGACCTACAACTACTACTTTGCCCCAAACAACAGGAAAAATGAGTACCTTTTCCTAGGGTGTAGAATTAATGTACAAAGCTACCATAGATATAAAATGTCTTTGAGTTTTCTGTTTTACTTACAAAGACATTACAATTTGGCATTCTATTTAGTAATATAGTACATTTTATTTCATATAAAAACATTTTAAATTATGATGTCTTTTTCCAGATGATGGATTATATGCATTTTTTTCCCTATTTCTCCTGAAAAGTACAACGAAACCTCCTGGGCAGTATATATGAAACAAATCTAAAAAGAATCTGAAAGATGTTGAGAAGAAGGAAGACTGAGTAGGATTTGAGGAATGATATGGTGGTGAGATCCCTGGGTTTTCTTTTGTCTCATATATCCAGATTTGGAGCTGAAGTAGCCAGCAACCCAGGAACAACAGGCACAGACAAAAGCCCTAATAAAAACCCACTTTCACTACCTAATAAACAAGGAAAGGAATAGAATAGCAAGAGAGAAAACTTTGACAATAACTACTCTACTTCAACCACCACAGAATAAACTACAGCCCCACCTACACCCACACTAGCAAAGGCCAAGTAAGAAATCTTCAAGGAGAAGAACAAATTTGTGAGAGTTCTGTTATAAATACCCTCTTCAACTCTGTGGCTTGACTTTCCCTTCACTTAGTATTATTCTTAATTCTAAATACCACTATCTGCTAAAAGGAACCAGGGACCCTTAGAGAAATGACCATCTCCAGGGATGAGTAAGAAAAAATATAATATGTGATTAGAATATCTTCCTATACCAGAGAGTAAGTACTCAAAGAATGATGACATATGAGAAAAACAGACTGAAGCCAGCTTAAAAAGGCTCTCACTAGCCAGGTGTGGTGGTGCACATCTGTAATCCCAGTACTTGGGAGGCTGAGACAGGATGATCAGAAATTCAAGGACAAACTGGGCGTGGTGGCGCACACTTGTAATCCCAGTACTTGAGAGGCTGAGACAGGAGAATCACAGGTTTGTGGCCAGCCTCAGCTACTTAGAGAGGCACTCCACAACTTAGTGAGACCCTGTCTCAAAATAAAGAATAAAAAATAGGGCTGGGTGTGTAGCTCGGAGGTAGAATACCCCTGGGTTCAATCCCCAGTACCACAAAAAAAAAAAAAGAAAAAAGTTCAAGGACAGCTTCAGCAATAGAGGGATACTCTCAGCAACCTAGCAAGACCCTCTTTCAAAATAAACAAACAAAAAAATTAAAAGAGTTAGGGGTGTAGCTTGGAGGTAGAATGCTCCTGGTAACTGTGGGGTAATTTGAATATCAATGTTAACAATGATAATAACCCATTGTGATCCTTTGAGTAAAAGAAAAATCCAAGAGTCCCATACTAATATAAAATGATGAATGGGGGAGGATGAAAATCCCTGACTTACCATAGAATTCCAAATTAATAATCTTCAAGGAATAATGGATTTTTTTAAATCAACAATTTTTGCTATCTTATTAATGAAAGACTCAGAGCCGGGCATGGTGGCACACGCTTGTAATCCCAGTACTTGGGAGGCTGAGATAAGCGGATGCAGGTTCATGGTCAGCCTCAGCTACTTAGTAAGGCCCTCCACAATTTAGTGAGACCCTAATTCAAAAGTAAAAAATAGCAAGGCATGGTGGCGCACGCTTGTAATCCCAGTACTTTGGGAGGCGGAGACGGGAGGATCCGGGTTCGCGGCCAGCCTCAGCTCTCAGCTCTCTCTCTCTCTCTCTCTCTCTCCTTAGTGAGGCCCTCTGCAACTTCGTGAGGCCCGGTTTCAAAACAAAGTATAAAAAATAGGGCCGGGGGCGTAGCGCGGAGGTAGAACGCCCCTGCATTCAATCCCCGGTACCGCAAAATAATTAATTAATTAATTAATTTTTAATTTTTTAATTTTTTTATTTTTTATTTTTTTATTTTTTATTTTTATTTTTTATTTTTATTTTTAATTAATTAATTAAAAAATAAAAATAAATTAAAAAGAGGGCAGGAGTTGTAGCTCAGAGGTAGAATGCCCCTGGGTTCAATCCCCAGTGCCACCAAAAAAAAAAAAGGACTCAGACAAGTATCATCAGCAGATGCTAAATAGGTAAAAAAAAGTGTAACAAATACCAAGGCATTTGCATTATCTAAAAATATCGCTCCCTAGTTCCAGTTACCTATTAATATGTAAAACACACTAAGAAATTAACTGAATTGGAGAAAACCAGGAAATACCATCTTATCTAAATGGTACAAGCAAACATTACCAATATTGAGACAAATCTACATAATATGATACATCATGAAAAGCATATCACTTCTGTGGCTTCCCTGCACAAAAACAAACCTGAATCTAATCACGATAAAGTAACAAGGTCAACTTGAAAGACACCTATAAAGTAAGTAGGATGCATTCTTCAAAAATGTCAGTCATGAAAGACAAGGAAAAAGCAGAGAAACTTCTATAATGAAAGAACCTAAAGAAACATAGAAATTAAATGAAACACTAAACTTATAACAAGTATTCTGTCAACACTAACACTTAGAAGGGAACTCAAAAACTGTATGGGAAGCCAGGTGCAGTGGCGTATGCCTATAGTCCCAGCTACTTGGAGACTGAAGCAGGAGGATCACTTGAGCCTAAAAGTTCAAGGCCAGACTGCACAACATAGCAAGACACCACTTAAAAAAAAATCTTATGTGGCAAGGGAAAATTTTTCATTGTGTGAAATTGTCCTGTGCATTGCAGGACTTGTAATATCTCTGACACTTATCTACTGCGTGCCTAAAGCAACCTCCAACAACTGTGATTACCCAAAGGAACCCACACAAATTTCCAAAATACCTCTTACTGCCCCTAACAAGAACCACTGCCCTCCACAATCTGGTCTTCTAACCCTTTCACATTCTCTCTACAACAACATTGGCCTTCTTAGTATCCTTTCATATGTCAGGCACACTCTGAACTCAGTGGCTTTGTACATGCTATTTCTATCTGGAATCACCGCTCTACCCAAATACCCAAACTCTCTTACCTTCAGATATTTGATTAATTATCTCCTTCTCGGGTCCTCCTTGACTATTTTTCTTTTCTTTGTCTCCCTGGCACTTATAACACCGACTGAAATATTATGTATTTTACTTATTTGGTAGCTTTCTATATCCTTTCACTTGAATGTAAACTCCATGACAAATTTTTGTCCATTATGTTCACTGACATGTCCTCAGCATATAGACAAGTGATGGCATATAACAGACATTCAATAGGTATTTGTGGAATCAATAAATATCCAACAGAAGGGCAATGTTTAAGTTGGTATATGAATATACAATAGCATATTATATACCTATGTAAAGTTATATACCTATGTAAAATTATCACGAGGAAACGATAATTATGTTAAAAAAGAAGCCTCTGAAAATACAGTCTGGCCAAGATGGGTTCTCTGAGAACAAGGCTTATCAGACAAGCTATATTTCCTAACCACTCAGTTAACTGACTGAAGAAAGTCAAATATAAGATGGTCAATTGTGAATTGAATGATAGTTTGGTGAACTTCTTATTACTGGTGTTAGAATACTCAAAAAGTTTTACACTTCTCCATAAACCTATCTTAGCAAACATTTTTATCAATAACTTGAATAAGAATAATTGCCAAACATACAATATAATAGATAACCAAATTTAAATTCAAAATCATTCCAATGGGCTTCACTAATATAAAACTACTAAGAAGAAATATATCAGACTTAAAAAATTTGTGTAGACAAAAGAAATAGGGATCGAAATCTTGGTGGTAGTTCATATTTTTTTTAAATGCCCAAGTATGGTGTGACCATGAAAAATCTCAGAGGACATTAGCAGACAGAAAATTACCAAACATACTTCATGCTG
This sequence comes from Glis glis, assembly GCA_004027185.1. Taxonomy (NCBI): domain Eukaryota; kingdom Metazoa; phylum Chordata; class Mammalia; order Rodentia; family Gliridae; genus Glis; species Glis glis. The sequence goes on from PVJS01048755.1 coordinate 6,508, forward strand.
ATCAGATCACATGTGAAATTCTGTGTGTAATCAAATTCAGGACACCTTATTTTAAGAAAAACACAAACCAGTCTACCCAAAGGAAGGCTATTGATTGCAGAGGGGTCTGGAAATATCAACTCATAAAGATTTCAAAAAATAGAGAAATGCAGATCACAAGGGAAAATATGGACTTTTGAACAAATGGTGCTAGGACTTTAATTATCCATATTATTCTTTATTTTTCACAGGCACATATGAAAAATCTAAACTCCAACCTAAATTTTTTTTTCTATGGTACCGGGGATTGAACCCAGGGGCATTCTTCCTCAGAGTTACACTCCCAGTTCTATTTTATTTTGAAACAGGGTCACCATGCACTAACTTACCACACACTGACCTCAACCTGCAATTCTCCCGCTTCAGTCTCCCAAGTATTGGGATTATAAGCGTGTGCCAGAACACCCAGCTCCAATTAAGCTATATCACCAATGACCAGTCTTCTAAGAAACTCTGTATGAATCAGTCCATAAAGTGCATGCATATGATAGCTCTATCAATTCTTATTGGATCAATAATAATAGCTGCCAGTGATTGAGCACTAACTAGATATCACATTCTACTAAGCATGTTATTTATGGGCATTATCTCATGTGATCCATACCAAAACCCTGTAAGATAAGTATTCTTATTATATCCTATTACTATTCATAATAGAAGATCAAATGTCTTATCCACAGGAGAATGGATAAAATGGGATACACTCATATACTGTAATACTGTAGAATAATAAGAAATAAACTAAAACTATACATTTGCCTAGAAGAATCTCAAAAACCTAAGATTGTGAAAAACCCAATTTTCTTTTTTTTTCTTTTTTTATGGTACTGGGGATAGAACCCATGGGCATTCTACCTCTGAGCTACACCCCCAGTCCTATTTTTTATCCTTTATTTTGAAACAGGGTCTCACTAAGTTGTAGAGGGCCTCACTAAGTAGCTGAGGCTGGCCACGAACCTGTATCCTCCGGTCTCAGCCTCCCAAGTACTGGGATTAAAAGCATGTACCACTATACCTGGCTCCAATTTTCAAAAGAAGATATATCATGCTGATTCCATCTATATAAAGTTCAAAATGCCAGGCGTGGTGGCGCACGCTTGTAATCCCAGTACTTTGGGAGGCGGAGACCGGAGGATCCGGGTTCACGGCCAGCCTCATCTCTCTCGCTCTCTCCCTGTCTCTCTCTCTCTCTCTCTCTACCTAGTGAGGCCCTCCGCAACTTCGTGAGACCCGGTTTCAAAATAAAGCATAAAAAATAGGGCTGGGGGCATAGCGCAGAGGTAGAACGCCCCTGCGTTCAATCCCCAGTACCGCAAAAAAAATAAATAAATAAAGTTCAAAATGTTACTAAAGAACAAGGAGCTCAATACATGTCAGGATAAGAAACAGAAAAGACATGAACAGGGAAGAGGACACAAAGAACTTCAATTTCTGAAGTGAGATAGTAGTTATACAAGAATTATTTTTTACTTTTCTTCATGCTTTATATAAGTGCTTCTATGCCCAAAATAGTTCATAATACAAGGAAAATATATTATTAAGAAGAAAGCCATTTTTATATAAGCTATAATAACTATGTGTTCTTAAGCAAAGAATATCTGAAACTAGCTGGATTTCCTCTGTATTTCAAGATGTTCTAAATATATCTATATATAGATATATATATGTTTGTTTTTTGCGGTACTGGGGATTGAACCCAGGAGCATTTTACCTCCGAGCTACACCCCCAGCCCTATTTTTGATTCTTTATTTTGAAACAGGGTCTCACTAAGTTGCCGAGTGCCTCACTAAGTAACTGAGGCTGGCCACGAACCTGGATCCTCCTGTCTCAGCCTCCCAAGTACTGGGATTACAAACGTGCGCCACTACACCTGGCTTAAAAATATATTGATAAAACAAATCAATTCTTATTTTTCTAAGATAAATATTTCTTAATAGATAAATTTGGAATTAATCAAAAGTTACAAAATCTAACCCTGAAATCTTAACTTCTAAAGAATTAAGACTTTTAACACTTTAGCCTATCATTAGCAGTGACACAGCTAAAGTAGTCATGCCCAAGTAAGAGATCCAATTTCTATCACCATTTCTTTCACATTTTCTGTTTTGATTACTAGATTTCTTTTATACCTCAGACAAGTGAGTCGTTCTCCCATGACCAAACAACTCTGCCTTGATCTCTTCTACTTTTCTCCTGTCATCTTCATTTAATTCTGAAATGGAGTATCCATAGTCATGTGCTAAATTTAACTTTAGATTCCAGGCTGGAAAAAAAGCATAGAAAACACTTGAGATAATACAATGCAAAAGTGCTAATTTTTCAGTGATTATAATAGCACAGAAAATTATCAATATATGCAACTTATTGCCTACCACAATGCCTAGTATTTGCTCTCAAATCATGACAACCTAGTAAAGATTCTTGAGAGAAATCATTTCATTAAAAAGTCTTGTTAAAAACCATATGCTACAGATATTTTTCCAAAGAGGCCACTTTAAATATGATATTTAAGATGGGCGTGATGCCGCACACCTGAAAAGCCAGTACTTAGGAGGCTGAGACAAGAGGACCGCAGGTTTGAGGACAGCCTCAGAACATAGCAAGACCCTGTTTCCAAACAAAATATTTTTTTAAAGGGCTGGGGTGTAGCTCAGAGGTAGAATGCCCCTAAGTTCAATCTCCAGTACCAAAATTAATTAATTAATTAATTAAAAATAAATAAAATATATATATGATATTCAATCATTTTAAGCTTAATCTTCCTTCTAATCAAGAGAGTCCCTTTATCTCCATTTCTAGAGCCTGCTACAGTTACTGCCACTTCCATGAGAGTTGATACTTTAGAACAGTAAATAAAACTAGGGAGATTTTGTAAAATGAAAATGTACAAGAACAATGTAAGCAGTTAACCTCAAGGGAAGATGACCAAATAGGACTAAATTCCTCATAAGTTACTCCCCAAAATATATTCCTCATATATCTTAAAGTTTTTACTTTCTCTTTTAGTAGAATTCTATAATTACAAATAAATGGGATTAGTAAATATTCTCTTTGGGGGGGTGCTGGGAATTAAACCCAGAGTTGTTCTACCTCTGAGCTACATCCCCCCGCCCCAATTTTTATTTTGAAATAGGGTCTCATTAATTTACTGAGGGTCTTAGGAAGTTAATGAGGCTGGCCTTGAACCTGCAATCTTCCTGTCTCAGCTTCCCAAGTATCCCAAGCCTGGAATTACAGGCATGTGCCACCACACCCAGAGTAAATATTCTTTAAACCTCTAACCCAAGCTTTAGTGTAAAATACCTTAATACGTTTTTTTTTCCTACTGTCTGAAATCAACTCCAAGAATTTTATTAGAAAAAGGGAAGAAAAAATATATGTAGTTTTAGAAAACAAAACAATTTACAGCAGAAAAAACCAGAGGTTTTTTTCTGTCCCCCCTATAAGGGGAGGATTAGGGAAAAATGAGAGCTTTAGGAGCTTGAAGGTACTACCTTCTTATTCTATGACATCAGAATCTACTTAAGACCATAAACTCAGACAAGCACTATTAATACTGTAAATTAGCTCTATATTATTGGTTAAATGGGTTCTTCTGGATTGCTGGTAGAAAATATAACCATTCTAAAAGTTCTATAGGAAAATAAATTTAAGATTCCAAACATGTAACTTTAAACAAATTATTAAGCTATAATGTTTATAAGCCTGGAGATCCCTGTATGACAAATGATCAGTCCTTACCTCGTGCTCGGACCCGACACTCCTCTTCTTCTGCATTTCTAAGTATTTGTTTAGCATGATTCAATGAGGATTCACACTGAAGAAGGTTTTTCACATGTGCAGCCAGTGAATCTAAACTACCACAACCATCTTCACTCTCTGACACAGCCTCTTCCTCTCTGCTATCTGTTATGCTCGTTTTGGGTGATGAATATGGAAGGAAGTTTAGAAGAACATCAGAAACTGATTCCAAAGACTCTGGTAAATTACTGTCCCATGAGCAGGAACCATTTCCATCACTTATATCACTACTTGAATCACTTATGATAGTCATCATAGGGATAATAATTTTATTCCCAATGGTTCTACTATAGCCTTCAGGTTCAGACCTCATTACAGATTTGGCTGCTTCATATTGCCTAAGAGTTTCATTGAATGCCATTCTGGCGTTGCTTTCTGCTTCCTGTAGAGGACTTCTAATTGTAGTTGAACTAATAAACTCCCAATTTTCAATGCCTCTCTGGCATTTCAAATTTGTCTGTGTGCCAATATCCTTCTGTATGCACCTGCTGCTTGGGCGTTCTTCAGTAAATGGCTGCCTCTGAAGCAAATCACCCTTACATTCATCAGTTGTGGAGGGTTCTTTGAAGCAAACCACCTTCTTAGACTGTATATATGAAATATCACTAACATCTCTGAAAGGAACAAGGGGAGCAGGAAAATTGCATCGTTTCAGTGCTATATTTTCTGCCTCCATTAAAAGTGTCCGAATTTCTTTAAGAGTTTTGGAACTATTATCTGTATCCCGGATTTCCTCAGAGCCAACATCTCCAAAACCTAAAGATTCTGGCTCAGCTATTACAACTCCATCAGCTTGAGAATTTAAAGGTATATGACTTGAGCTAACACTAGTGTTAGAAGTATTCAAATACTGAACTTGTTCTGAAACAAGTTTGTGCTTCTCACCATGCGAAACTGTTGATAACCCAATAATTTGATCAGATTGCCCAAGACCACTAGAGACTTTCACAGCATCTTCAGTTAGATGTCTGTCTGGCAATTCCTGAGGATAAAAAATAATAGGTTTTTCTCTGTGTAAATAGGAATCCGAGAGAGGTATTGGTGCCCCAGTATTTACATCAGTTGGTTCTTGGACAGTTGAAATCTTTAGAACATCTTCACTTTGATCTCTATCAGGCAACTGCTGTTGCAAGATAATGCCAGGCTGTACTCTTACTGTCAGTAACGGAGTCTTCTGGTCATCTGGTCCAATCACAGTTGAAATCTTGGGCTTCTCTCTCTGTGTGTATGAACTATAAGTAGATGTAAGTAACTCAGTCTTCTGATCCTCTGATAGATTCACAGCTGAAATCTTGAGTTTCTCTTTATGTGAGTAGGAACTAGATGGTACTGTAGGTATCCTATTCTTCTGGTCAGCTAGTCCAGGAACAGTTAAGGCCTTCAGAGATTCTGCGGTTAGATCACTCTCAGGTAAGGCCTGTGGATAGAAACTACTAGGCTTTTCTCTATGCAAATAGGAACCAGAAGGTCCTATTGGTATTCCAACCTTCTGCTCTGCTGGTACAGAAACAACTGAAACTTTTAGAGCTTCTTCAGTGAGATGGCTATCTGACAACTCCTGCTGAGAAGAAACACTGGGCTTTTCTCTATATGAGTAGTAACTTAAAGGTACTGTTGATATCCCAGTCTCCTTGTCAGTTAGTTCAGGAAGAACAAAAATGTCTAAAGCTTTGTCAATAACATTTGGCAACTCCTGCTGATGAAAAATACCAGCATTCTCTCTATGTGAGTAGGAACTAGAGGACACTACTTGTATCCCAGTCTTCTGGTCAGCAGGTCCAGAATCCCCTATTGCTTTCAAACCAACTTCAGTAAGATTTGACAACCTCTGCTGGGAAGAAACAATGGATTGTTCTCCCTGTGAGTAGAGAGTTGAGGACACTATTTGTATCCCAATTTTCTGATCAGACGGTCCAGGAATACCTACAACTTTCAAAGCTTCTTCACTCTGATCTGGAAACTCTTGCTGGTAAGAAACACTAGACTTCTCTATATGTGAGTAGGAAGTAGAGGGTACTGTTGATTTCCCAGTCTTCTGGTCAGTTGGTCCAAGAACAATTGAAACTTTCGTAGCCTTTTCAGTTAAATGACTATCTGTCAACTCTGGCTGGTGAGAAATAAGAGTCTTCTCTGTAGGTAAATAAGAAGAGGTTCCAGGAGGTATTGTGGTCTTTTGGTTAACTGGACCAGGAACAATTGAAAGTTTCAGACCTTCCTGACTTAGCTGAGTATTTGATGGGGCCTGTTGGTAGAGAATAATGGGTTTCTCTCCAAAGGAATAGGAAGTGGAGTCTACTGTTGGTTTCCCAGTCTTCAGGTCGGCTGGTCCAGATGCTAAAACTTTCAAAGTCTCTTTAGGTAGATGACTATCGGGCAAGGCCTGTTGGTAGAAAATAACAGGCCTCTCTCCAAGTGAGTAAGAACTTGAAGATAATGTTGGTGTCCCAGTCTTCTGATCAACTGGTCCAGGAGCAACTGAAACATTCAGAGAATCTCCAGGTATATGACTGCCTGGAAAGTCCTGTTGATAGAAAATACCAGGCTGATCTCTTTGTGAATAGGAAGTAGAGGTTACAGTTGGTATGCCAGTCTTCTGGTCAGTGGGTCTAGGGACAGTGGAAACTTTCAGAGTCTCTTCAGGTATATAACTACCTGGCACGGCCTGATGATAGAAAATACCAGGCTTCTCTCTTTGTGAGTAAGTATTAGATATTATAGGTGGTATGTCAGTCTTCTGGACAGCTGGGCCAGAAACAGCTGAAAATTTGAGGGCCTCTTCAGGTAGATGACTATCTGGTAAGGTCTGTTGGTAGAAAATAACAGGTGTCTCTCTATGTGAGTAGGAAGTAGACAGTACTGTTGGTACCCCAGGCTTCTGGTCAGCTAGTCCTGGGACAAATGAAACTTTAGGAGACTTTGCTGTTGGATGACTATCTGGCAATTCCTGTTGAAGAAAAACACCAGGCTTCTCTATATGTGAGTGGGAAATAGAGTGTATTGTTGGTATCCCAGACTTCTGGTCAGCTAGTCCAGGAACAACTGAAACTTTCAGAGCCTCTTTAGGTAGATGACTATCTGGTAACTCCTGTTGGTAGAAAACACTAGATTTCTCTCTTTGTGAATAAGTACTAGAAGACCCTGCTAGTATCCCAGCCTTCTGGTCAACTGATCCGGAATCAGCTGAAGATCTCAGAGTTTCTTCAGTTAGATGACTGTCTGGCAGGGTCTGTTGAGAGAAAATAATGGGTTTCTCTCTAGAGTAGGAAGTAGAAATTTCTGATGGTATACCAGTCTTCTGGTCACCTGGTCCAGAAACAACTGAAACTTTCAGAGCCTCTTCAGTTAGATGACTATCTGATAATGTCTGCTGGTAGAAAACATTAGACGTCTCTTTCTGAGAGTAGGAAGTAGAGGTTACTATTGGTATCCCAGTCTTCTGGTCAGCTGATCCAGAAACAGTGGAAACTTTCAGGGGCTCTTTAGTTGGATGACTATCTGGTAAGGCCTGTTGGTAGAAAATACCAGGCTTCTCTCTCTGTGAGTAAGAACTAGTGTATACTGCTGGTATGCCAGTCTTCTGGTCAGCTAGTCCAGAAGCAGCTGCAACTTTCAGAGTCTCTTCAGTTAGATGACTGCTTGGCAACTTTTGTTGGTAAAAAATACCAGACTTTACGCCATGTGAGTAGGAAGTAGAGGGCACTGCTGCTGTACCAACCTTCTGGTCAGCAGATCTAGGAAAAGTTGAAACTTTCAGAACCTGATCAGTTAGATGACTTTCTGGCAAAGCCTGATGATAGAAAGTATGGGAGTCTTCTCCATGTGAGTAAGAGGAGGAGGATACTGTAGTTATCCCAGTCTTCAGGTCAGCTGGTCCAGGAATAGCTGAAAGAGACTCTTCGGTTAAACGATTCTTTGGCAACTCTTGTTGGTAGAAACTAGCAGGTTCCTCTCTATATGAGTAGGAAGTAGAGGTTACAGTTGGTATGCCAGTCTTCTGGTCAGCTGGACCAAGAGTATGTGAAAATTTCAGAGACTCTGCAGGTGTATGACTACTTGGCAAGGCCTGCTGATAAGAAATACCAGGCTTATCTCTATAAGGGTAAGAGGTAGAGGTTATAGTTGGTATGCCAGTCTTCTGGTCAGCTGGTCCAGGAGTAACTGAAACTCTAAGAGCCTCTTCAGTTAGATGACTACCTGGTACAGCCTGTTGATAGAAAATACCAGGCTTATCTCTTTGTGGATAAGTAGAAGTTACAGTTGGTATGCCCCCGGTCTTCTGGTCAACTGGTCCAGGAGCAGCTGAAACTCTGAGAGCCTCTTCAGTTAGATGACTACCTGGTACAGCCTGTTGATAGAAAATACCAGGTTTATCTCTTTGTGGGTAAATAGAGGTTACAGTTGGTATGCCAGTCTTCTGGTCAGCTGGTCCAGGAGCAGCTGAAACTTTGAGAGCCTCTTCAGTTAGATGACTACCTGGCACAACCTGCTGATAGAAAATACCAGGTTTATCTCTTTGTGGGTAAGTAGAGGTTACAGTTGGTATGCCAGTCTTCTGGTCAGCTGGTCCAGGAGCAAGTGAAACTTTG
>PVJS01048756.1:0-14932 GCA_004027185.1 Glis glis
TTGGTTTTAGATACAGATGTTCATTACAGATTGGTTAGCGGCTAGCGTCGTCCTTGCACATTTTACATTGGGAGATGTTTTCCCTAACTTTCCAGACTGTTACAGTAATAGTAACCACAATAACCATTAATCTATAGAAGGCCATCTTGACCTCAGTCAGGAGGGTCCCAAGTAAGGACGTTTTGTTTTCCCAACAGATGCTTAGGTCAGGGAGTGAGTCCGCTAAGGACATCCTGCCTTGTTAGCCAGAGCCTGCAGCAAGCAGCTTTAACTTTAACTATTTCAATGCTGTAAGGGGGTCTTTACAATCCATTCACCAATCAAGAGATATTTGAGTAGTTTCCAGTTTAAAGCGATTATGAATAAAGTTCCTAAAAGCATTTAGCCAAGGTTAGCATGCACTGTCATTTTCCTTTTGTTCCCCCCAAAATCCTTTTCCACTACCTTCTCTCATGCCATGTAGGAGAGCTTCTCCAGATGTCTGGAGACCCTTGACTTTCTATTCACGCATTCAGCATCATGGGAACTTTTGTGGGCTGATCATCTTGCCCCAAGAGGTTCAGAGAATCCTCCTGATGTTGGCCATCTCTGATTCCTCTTTGTGAGGTTGATCATTTCTTCCAGAAAGAATACTGCAGCCTCCTTCCTGGAACTAGGAGTCTCGGGACAGTAAGCCAGGATTAGGGAGCCAGGGCTGAAGTGCAGCCAGGGGTCCCAGGGTTCCACATGTCCACTCTCATTCACCCTCCCTGTTGCCACCAGTGCATCTCCCTCTGTCCTGTGTAGGAACTGGTGTCCTTGGGGCTGGAGGCCCTCTGCCTGACTTAAGCTGGAGGGCCACTCACCCAACTGCAGGTTAGGGGAGCACACCTAGCTGTTCCTTCCTCCGGTTCTCTGTCAGTTTATTCGCCCTGGTCTCCCCAAGACCTGGGTGCTTGGTCTCTTGATTTTTATGGGGCTTGAGATACACACTTGTCTGCTCCTCGTTCCCGTCTGTGGGCACCTGGGCCTCAGCTTCCTCTGCTTCGCTTTGTCAGTCACCACTTCTTCTCTTCCTTGTGTTCCAAAATTGGACTCTATTTTTTCCTTTGGCCCTATGATGTGATTTTAATTCTTTTAATTTTTTTTACTGCAGTTTAACTGGGTCTTGGAGAGGGAGCAAAGAGAGATACAAAATCAGGGTTTTTAAAATAAAACTCACTCCTACGTTTTAAATACAATTTTCAGAGGATTGTGAATTTTTTAGACATGGTTTGTAAGGAAGAAAGATCCACTTGAGCCTCTTTAAATCATAAGGAAGGATTTTCTGTGTGAGCACAGATTCCTTATAGAATTGAGAGAGTCCTCTCTGTAGTCTCCCAGCTATTTATTTGCTTTTAATAGGATATAATTAAAATGTGATCTCTATGAACTTTTGTCTAACAGTGAAAGCCACCTATTCATTAATAAATCTTCAAAAGTCAATCAAACATAATGGACTACCTCTATTCATTAGGTGTAAATTGGGAAAAGATAGATCTTATTTAAGATCTATTCCCTTTTCTCTTTCTGAAAACCCTCTTTTCCTGATTACTCCTCAGCATATGGTTCTACATTAACCATAACGGACGCCTGATCTTCTGACTCCAGGCACTTCTAGCTAATTCTAATTCTCAATCACACGTTCCCCCCAATTCAGTAAGCCGAGGGCAGAGAGTGGTAGGCTGTGAACACAGTACCAGCTGAGCCATTGGAAGGGCGTTTCTCCCAACCAGTATCACACAGGCTTATCTACAACTTGAAGATTAAATAAATAGTGGGCGGTCCAGTGTTTGGTACAGGACAGATATTAAATAACTGCTTTTTCTCAAATAATTCCAAATTTGTAAAATATTTTCTCTGTCTCATAATTTTATTAAGCCATTTTACTCCTGAATGAGTTTAAACTATAATCTAGTAAGAAAAGAAAATGAAAGTTAGGAATACTAGCCAAGCAGCTCAGGGAAGCTTCACTTGATAACGGGAAGTTCAAACATGAAGAGCAGACTGTCTGTCTGCACAGGCCCTGACCAGAAGGTGGTTGAGGTCCAAGGTCTGAGGCTGGAATACATAACTCCATAACTCTCACTCAGAACAAGACCTGAGGCTTCTTAATGCAGCCAGAATAGTGTTAAGGAAGAATCTAGAACCAAGCCACCAATGAGTTAAAAATACAATGAGGTTGTCCACATGTGAAGAAACGGTCTTATTAAAAACCAATCCCAGCATAGTGGCACACACCTGTAATCCCAGGACGTGGGAGGCTGAGACAAATGGATCACATATTCCAGGCCAGCCTCAGCAATTTAGCAAGATTCTCAGCAACTTAGTGAGACCATGTTTTAAAATAACCGATAAAATAGGGCTGGAGATGTAGCTCGGAGGTAGAATGCCCCAGGGTTCAATCCCCAATACCACGCCCCCCCCCAACAGACACACAAAAAAGAAAAACAAGCCCAAATCTCAGAGGAGAAAAATACTAAATATATAAGAGAAGGCAAAAATCTATATAGAATTTGCCCAGCACAGTGGAGTATGGCTAAAACTCCTGCTACTCAGGAGGTTGAGATAGGCAACATAGTGAGACTCCCATCTCAAGAAAAAAATCTATATAGAATTTAATTTTATTTTAGTGCAATTATAGCTTTGGAATAATACTAGTTAACTGAAGAATCGTATTTTCAAGGATACTATATAATGATATTATGACAGAAATGATATAGCTCAGAATACTAAAGATAATATAAAACTAAGAAAATAATTGTTGATTTAAAACACCTTCACACAGTCTGTAAGCAATTAATTTTTAAATGGACAAAATCAAGAATCATGCTATTTTTTCAAAACTTTGAGAACAAAAACGTTAGACACAGGTTATAACATCTTTAAATATTCCAAACACATCCAAGGAAGGTACATTTCTCTGATTTATAAAGGTTTGCAATTTTCTGCAGTTCACTGAACAGACAAAATGTCAAAGGGAGCGCTCAGCTCATGGTCTCCATAGGTTATATTAAAGAGCATAAGAGCTCTGCGCTTCCCTAAAAGAATAAAACGCAGCACCTCCATTAACAGACCCTCTTGCTCTGCTCATTCAGTGCCTGTTCTGTGCATTTACCCTCTGAGGAGCTGGGCTTGAGGGGCAGGCTTGGGAGGGATGCAGAGGAACTGGCCCTTTGGGGTGTGAGGAGAGAGACCTGCAGCACAGCGATCCTCCTCATAGGAAACCACCCGAGGCAGCTCTGCTCTGGAGCACTGTGGCCTGCCTGGAGGGGCTGGCAGGGCCGCTGCCACTTCTGGATCCAAGACTGCTTCAGAGAAGCTCAAATAAATATCCTGAACTGTGTGCGCCTTTGCCTGGCAAGCTTGCTTCTTCCTGTAGAGCCCAATTCCTGACCTTCCTTGTATATTGTCAGTTCTAGCTCAGGCTTGAGCTGGATGAGTGGAGTATTTTTCTACTCAGGGATCTCCTAATGCTTCAGGGGGAAATAATGAATTCCTGTTGAGGCTATGTAGAAGGATAATGGTGTGCTACTCAACTCTTGCACACTTTCTCTCTTCCACCAACGCTGGGATTATTCTCTCTCTCTCTCTCTCTCTCTCTCTCTCTCTCTCTCTCTCCTCTTCCTCTCTCGTGTCTAATGGTAATCAAACATCACCACTGAGAGAATCCATGTCCACCCACTGACCATCTGACCATCTGAGATAATCTATGGAGCAGAGTTAGAGCTACACCCCGTGTCAGAGCTTGCTTCTTTGCCTGCAGACCTCCACCTGTGGCCCTTTTAATATCAAAGTCCCCTACTGCTTCAATCTCTGCTAATTTATTTAAAAATATATGTCACTCTTCATGAACATGTCTGTTATGGGAGAGAAGCACCCAAGCCACTTTATAAACATGTTATCTACAAATGCTCATGAAGCTTGGCTTTGTGAGACTGAGTCAGAATAGAAAACACAGGGATACACAAACCTCTAAGTAAGTTGGCAAACTCTTCAGGCTGCCTCCATCGAAGAGAGATAGATAGAGATAGAGAAAGAGATAGAGACAGCGATAGAAATAGAGATAGAGATAGAGATAGATAGATAGAGAGAGAGAGAGAGATTGAGATTTGTAAAGGTGATAGGAGAGATTTTATTCAGGCTTAGTGTAGTAGTGAAGTAGGGAAGAAAGACTCCAACAGAAACAGTTTATCTCCTCTAAAACAAAAAGGGGGAGTTCTTTTCAAGTCTGAGAGTGCTAAAGGAAAGGCACTGAAGGATGTTACCAGGGGTGGCTGTCAATCAATGTGATTAGGTCATCTGTGTTTGCTAACTGGTGCCTATCAATGCCAAACTCCTCCCCTTGTACAGAGACCAGGAGACAGAAGCCTTATCTTTATGGGTGGTTACATTTTACTTTATTTTTGCAATTAATACAATTGATTTAATAGGAATACATAGAATCATGGATATCCCATAGAGAATGCATTTGCTTTTTATTGTCTATGGAAAACATAAGACAGCTCATGTAGTGAAATTCATAAATAATTTCTTAAAATAAATCTTTACAAATTCCATAAAGTTGAATATTTTGGGCATTTAAAGAACTGTAAAATTCTAACTGCTTTTGAATTCAGAAATATAGTTCTAGAATACCATTAGAAATATAAGAAAATCCAAAGGGACATTAAAGACTGCCCAGAAAACAATAAATTAAAACAATTTTTATTGGTACATTGTAAGTGTACATTATAATGAGATCCATAGTGATACGTATATGCACATAACATTATTTGGTCTGATTCCTCCCCCATATATCCCCCTTCCCTACCCTCTTCTTACCCCAATCCTTTTCCACTACTCCACTGGCCTTCTAAATTTTATGAGACCCCCCTTTTTTTCTTTTTTCTCTTCATCTTCCAAATATGAGAGAAAACATGTGGCCATTGATTTTCTGAGTCTGGCTTATCTCACTTAGCATGAAGCTCTCCAATTTCATCCATTTTCCTGAAAATGACATAATTTTGTTCAATCTCAAGAAATAAAACCAAGAATCAACAAATGGTCTGGCATCAAATCAAAAAACTCCTGCACAGCAAAGGAAACCATTAAGAGCATGAAAAGGAGTCTACAGAATGGGAGAAAATCAGCTATTGCTCTGACAGAGGATTAATACCCAAAATATGAAAGAACTAAAAATAAAACAATGCCAAAGTACAAATCATCCAATCAATAAATAGGCAATTGAACTAAACAGACATTTCTCAAAAGAAGAAATACAAATGGCCAACAAATATATGAAAAAACATTAAACATCCTTGGCAATCAGGAAAATGCAATCAAAACTACATTGAAATTTCATCTCACTCCAGTTAGATTGTCAATCATCGAGAATACAAAAAATAAATGCTGGCAAGGATGTGGGGGGAAAGGAATACTTATACATTGTTGGTGGGATTGTAAATTAGTCCAGCCACTATGGAGAACAATATGGAAGTTCCCAAAAAGAAAAAAAAAAAGGAACCACCATATGATCCAGCTATACCATCCCTCCGTAACTTTCCAAAAGAATTAAAGTTAGAATACCACAGTGATACGTGTGTGCCCGTGTTTATAGCAGCATAATTCACAAGAGCCAAGTTATGGGACCAACATAGGTGTCCCTCAACAGATAAAGAAAATGCAGTATATATACACAATGGAGGTTTATTCAGCCACAAAGAAGAACAAAATTATGGTGGTTACATTTTAAAGGGATGGCTCCCAGGTTCTTGTGAAAGACATTCCTGAGTTGTAGAAAATTTATATCTTAAAGGGACATGATTTACAAGTTTTCCAAAGAACATGTACTAAGGGGATCAAGGGCATGTAGCCAGGTTTTAGCTGGAAGAAACAGTAAACTCTTTGGCAGTGTTGAGCTTTCTCAGGCAGGCATTTAGGGACCTAGGCTCATCATCCTATGGACTCAGCCTTCAGCAGATAGAAGCCATGCTAGAGTTTGTTCAGATCTCTTAGTCTGGGTGGTGGCAGGCTTGTCTGTGTTGAGACACACATGCGCTCCTCGCCTCCTGATATTCACACCTTAGTTGGACCCCTTCTCTTTGAGTGCAGGTGAGCCTCATGACTTCCTTCTAACCAATTGATTATGATAAAAATAAAAGGATGAACTTGACTACATGTATAAAATATACATATTATATATGGACTAGACCAGATATAAAGAATAAATTTATATAGGTAGATTATACATGCCTCTGTATTTATAAGAGAAATTCCTTGGGGGGGACTATGTTATATTACATAATTACGTGTGTGTGTGTGTGTGTGTGTGTGTGTGTGTGTGTGTGATTATGCTATATAACATTCATCTTGTGAAGAGACTTGTATGGTCTGAATGTTTGTGTCCTCCCCCAAATTTTAAGTTGAAATCCTAACTCCCAAGGTGATGATGGTATTAGGAAGTGAGGACTTTATTAGGTCATGAGCATGGAACCCTAATGAATGCGAATGGAACTGGTGCCCTTATAAGAGAGGCCCCAGGGAGCTGCCTTACCCCTTCCACCATGTGAGGACACAGCAAGAAGGCACCACCTATGTTGTAGTTAGATATAAAATGTCCCCTAAAGAGGTCATTTATTAATATTCAGGGTTGATATAGTTGGGTCATGAGAGTTGTAATCTCAGTAGTGGATAAATCCATCGTAATGGGTTTATCTGGGTGGTGGCCAGGCTGGTAGGGTGTGGCTGGAGAAGGTAGGTCCCTGGGGCTGTGGCCTTGGGATTATATATCCTTCCTCCTCCCCTCACTTTCTCTTGCTTCTGGCCTCCATGATGTGAGGAGCACAGCCCATGTGCTCTCCCTCTCTCCGCTTCCCACAGCAATGCCCTGACATCCGTGATCCTGGGTCTTACCTGGACTGAACCCGAAAACCATGAGCAAATAAACCTTCCTTCCTCTAAGTTACATGGTCAGGCCTTTTAGATTATATTTGTGAAAATGCTGACGAATACAACCTATGAACCAGAAAGTCGGCCCACACCAGACACATTTGTGCTGTCATCTTGGTCTTTGACCTCCCAGCTTCCAGAACTGTGAGAGATAAATTTTGTTGGTGATGAGCCACCCGGTTCATGGCACATTGTTATAGCAGCTTGAACACACTAAGACGAGACTCTGCTCATTTTCTGGCTTCGATGGAAGGACACCCAAGCAGCCAGGAACTGAAGGGGGTTTGTTGGAACTGCAGGTAGCTTCCAGCCAACAACCAGCAAGGATTCAGGCTCTTAGTCCCACAAACACAAGGAAAGAAATTCAACCAACAACCTGAGTGAACTGGGAATGAATCTTTTCCCAGCTATCAATTAATTGATTAAATGATTAGTCCACTGAAGTCAAAGCCCTCATCATCTAATCATCCCCTAAAAGCCCCACCTCTGAACCTTGCTGTACTGGGGACCAAGCTCTCAGTACATGAGCTTTTGGAGAACATTCCAGATCCTAACCATCACAGGGGGCATGCGTTCCCTGGCTCAATAGCTATTGTTCTTTGCAATCACCACTTTGGAATATGATAATTTGAAAACCAATCTCAGATAATATTACTAGAAGTCAAAAAATCAAAATTGGACTAGGCTCCCTAATGGGAACCTATTTCCATGCCAAACACCTTCACACTGAGTCCTCACAACCAGTCTAAAAATTAGATGAATTATTGCCCATGTTTTATAAGTTTAGGAAATTATACTTTAATGAGTTTCAAAACTAGAACTTGAACCGAGTTTTGGAGTTTCAAGTCTGCTATACCTTATTCTTATTTTTAATATACTTTTATTGGCACATTGTAATTATACATTATAGTAAGGTTCAATGTGATACAAACACACATGCATAAAACTCTTGGGGGGGTGTGATTCCTTCTGGGTCCCACCTTCCTCCCCTCGCCCCATACATGTTAATATAATTGGTAGTAATACCTTTATATATGGACGTAGCATTATTTGAACTAATTCCTTCATCCAGTCTCCTTTTTCCCCTCCTCACCTCCCTCCCCCAATCCCCTTCCACTATTCTGGCCTCTTCCACTTCCACTGATCTCTATCCTCATTTATCTGAAGTCTCTTTTGTTTCCTATTTTTTCTCTAGGTTCCACATATGAGAGGAAACATACGACCCTTGACTTTCTGAGACTGGCTGATTTCACTGAGCATAATATTCTCTAGTTCCATCCATTTTCCTGAAAATGACATAATTTCATTCTTCTTTATGGCTCAGGCAAATTCTGTTGTGTGTATATACCATACTTTCTTTATCCATTCATCTGTTGACAGATACCTTGGTTGGTTCCATAATTTGGCTGTTGTGAATTGTGCTGCTATAAACATAGATATGCATGTATCACCACTGTATTCTGTCTTTAATTCTTTTAGAAAGTTACAGAGGATTGATATAGCTGGGTCAAATGGTGGTTCCATTCCTAGTCTTTTGAGGAACCTCCATACTGATCTGCATAGTGGTTGTACTAATTTGCAGTACCACCAACAGCATATAAGAGTTCCCATTTCCCCACATCCTGCTAGCATTTATTGTTTACATTCTTGATGATTGCCATTAATACCATAGTGTCTAATGAGCCTTCCCTACTACAGCAGGAAGCAGCAAACCAACCATTTTCTTTTCTTTCCCTTGAAGGCAACTCTGAGGTTCTTCTATGAACATTTCACCTCTCTAATGAGAGCTGCAGAGCTTTAGGCTCCTAGGGTGATTTCGATGTAAGCATGTTCGATTGCATTCTTAACCTATAAACATAATGGCAGACTGTTTTTACTTTTCTTTTTTTAGTCCATGAGAGGTCTATAAAAAGACTGATGAGATTCAGGTGATTAGAACATACTTTTCTAATAAATAATGATATGCTGCAAAATATTTATAGAAACTGAAAGTATAATATTTAAATGATGTGAGCCATTGTAGGACAGAGAGATACCAATTTACTTCACTCTGACTTTGTTTATCCATTTCTGAAGTTTTGTGTTCAGTGGTTGCTTAGCACATGAATAAGTCAAATAAGATACATAAGTGAAAGTATTTCATTGTCTCTGAATGGAATATATCATGAAAGAAGAATAAGAAGAGAAATTGTGATCCCCCCAGGAATTTCTCTAATAAAATTACAAAGGCACGTATAATCTACCTATATAAATTTATTCTTTATATCTGGCCTAGTCCCTGAAGAAGAGATGGCTTACAAAATGCATACAATAAAACAGGAAGGAATAAACAGAAATAAATAAAAGTAGAAACTGGTAAAATATAAGCTAGGACCCAAGACCAATACCAGAGAATAGCAGAATGCTGACAGGTAGGTTGTACTGAGTTATTAAAGTCAAGTCACAAATTTGGCTCTGAGCTTCCTGGAGGCTAAGCAGCTAGAAATTAATGGATTGACTAACAGATTTTGATATGTTATCAGTGGGAAAAATGTATTTTCCATTAGCTGCCTAATTCTTTAATACTTCACACTAAATATTCTTTGCAGATAAAGTTTAAATATGGAAATTTTTGTGCAAAATAAAGGGATTGCTAATTAGAAGGGAATGAACAAAGAAGTGTGTTTACAGAAGTGTTTCTCATGAAACCCGATGGTTTCAAAAAACATATTATGATAAGGAAGAGGGTTTCAAAGTGTTTCCAGGTTAACCGGGGAGAAAAAGTAACCAAAAGCCTGCTGCTTTGAAGGTTTAATCCAAGATGCTTATCCACCCTCTTTGTTGAACAAATCTTGCAAATAAGGCCTTCTGAGAAGACTCATAGCGTTTTCTGTGGGAGCTTGAAATGTCAGCAAAACAGGCCTTCTGATGATATTATGCAGGCATAGCCTCCTAACAGTCGGGGTGGGGGTGGAAGTGGAAGATAGGAAAATTGTTTTGTTGCCTGATTTTTATGCTGTACTACATAACAGCTCTTCTGGCAATGATGATAGGCGTAACTTAAAGAGAAAACAAAACAAATAAATAAGCCAAGGAAAGGAAACAAGATAGTTTGACAAGAGCCAGCCACACAAATCCTCAATTACGGGTGTTGATACATTTCAATAGAAGATAGAATTATGACTTTCATACAGATAAAAACACAAATGTGTGTTAAAGGTTTTATTTAACTTACTATTAACAAAGGAACCAGGCAGACGTTATGACTGGTTCAGAGGAGAATCCAGGGAACAGATACATTTATAGATGAGAAATATTGAAATGAATTATCATTTCAGTGACAAGAAGCCATAAGTGGCTTTTCTGTGGAAGGGGAGGGCTGTCCTTCCACCAATTTGTTTGCATGTCCATAGAAATATATGATGTATTTTGCCATTGAGGGTAAAACAGCTCAAAGGTAATGAAAGGTTAGAGTCAGATAACCCTAGAAAGGTATCTCTAAAAGATTCACAGAGCTGGGCATGGTGGTACACACCTGTAATAACAGGACATAGGAAGCTAAGACAGGAGGATCACAGGTTCGAGGCAGGCTCAGCAATTTAGTGAGGTCCTCAGCGATGTAGTGAGACCTTGTTTCAAAATAAAAAAATAACAGAGGGCTGGGGGTGTAGCTCAGAGGTCGAATGCCCCTGGGTTCAATCCCTAGTAATACATACACACACACACGCATACACACACACACGCATACACACACACACACACACACACGAGATTCAGTTTTCCATTGGAGATGCATAGTAATCTTATTTGCTTATTCTTAATTTCCTTACTCTGGTAAGTAAACATGACCTCCATCCTGGACACCTTACTGATACTAGCAATGCCTACCTTTGGGGCATTTTGAAGCAAATTATGTTCTTTTTCATACTTTCTGGGACCTCTAAGTGGAACAGTAACCTTCACTCTTGAAATAACAAAACAGAGACCCACTGTTCAGTGGAACCTTCAGATTTGCCCCTCATATTTTTGATGTCTGGCTTTAACCTAAGATTAAGGCTTTTGATAAAGAGATGAAACCAGTGAGTGTGCAGATCTCATGAGCATCAACAGGCCTGTCTCGTTTCAAGTCCTGTCACATGAGTGCTAGTTTGCCCAAGAGCAGTTATTTAGTGTCACAATTTTGAAACATAGTTCTAGTAATAACTTTCATTTTAAGCACTCAAGAAATAAAATTCATCAGTTTTCTTCACTAGGTCTTTTTATTGGTGTCAGAAACAGGCTACCTGTTCACCAAAGTTGTTCCCAGCTTCCTTTGCAGCCAGGGGTGGCCACGTGGCTGAATTCTGGCCAAATCAATGTGGGAGGCAGTGATTGCACCCCTTCCAGGCCCATGCCTACTTCCCCTGCCCTGCCAGCAGGAGGCAGAGGACTCCAGGATGCCAGGAGGTGGAGAACTATTTCAAATGGAGCCTGGGTCCCTGAACGACCATGGGCTTTTCGCCAGAGTGAGAAATGAACATGTATTGTATTAAGCCTTTGAGTTTTGTGATTTATTTGTGATAGCAGATAGCATTGCCTCTTGTGAGCTGTCCCCATATTTTGTCTGTGTTAACAGAGTGTTGGAACTTTATTTGGACTCCAACAGACAACTTCTCCTATATCTTTTGAAACATCACTTTTGAGACCACTAATTTACATGTTGAAAACTGTTTAGCCTCTAGCTCTTATTGCAGAAAGAACAAAACGAAGGTACTAAAATTATTGCTTCTCCATTCTTACTCCTCTCTCTTCTTCCTGCTCATCTTCTCTTGGGTGTCTAAATCTAGACTCCACATCCTCATTTCCTGTTTCTCCCAGATTCTAAGTCAAGGAGAAGGAGCCATGTTGAGTGCTCTTTACCCTAAAGGCAGGAATTAACCCTATGGATTCTTTGTTCGCAGTGTTCCTCACACTGGACCATGTGGAGGAGGCATGATTTGAACACAGATTTGTAAGCTTCTGATTGCAGAGCCCTTCTTGAATGCTCTTCTACACTGTATGCATTGGTGATTGAGGAAGGTTTAGTGTGTAGACACTGTTCCTGCCCGTGTTCCCACTATCCTCATTAAAAACAATTTTAATGAGAACACATTAAGGTATCAAAAACTGGAAAAGGTAGTGAATTGGGCACTCTAGAAGAATCATAGGTCTCCCAACTTGGAAAGATTCCTAGAGATTAACTCGTGCACCAGGCTCCTTTCACAGATGAAGATGCAGCATCAAATGGGCCATGCCTTGCTCCAGGGTGTGCAGAGAATAAGCCAGAGAGATTTAGTCTTCTGATGTCTGTTGCTTTTTCATTTTATTTCATGCCTCACTTTCGAAACTTTGTAATGTTAACCATGCTTTTAACTACTCTTAACAAGCACATTGGTGGGCTTTGTTTGACCCGCTTAAGTAGTCCCTGAAAGAAAACATTCATCATGGAGACACTGTTGACCTGTGAGTAATTCTGTAGGTTCCAGGGCTGTTTTGGAAGCAATGCTGAATGCCTGAACGGGGATAAGGGAAGACCAGCTGCCTGGGCTGAGTCCTGGAGAATGGCTGTGTATGCTCTGAGTACGGCATGCCCCTTGCTGCCATTTCCCCTGTGCATCCGGAACACTGCTGATCTCAAATCCTAAGTCAGTACTCCAGGGCACATGAATGCATCCTCAAGAGTATGACAGACATGAAGATGCCCACTTTTTGTTTTTATTTAATGCTCTGTCATATTTTCTTACCCCAGCATAAATTGAATATCCTACCCATAGGGTTGACCTATACAGACTTAATCTGTGACCTGTCAGAAAGGTTGTTCAACTTGCATCATGCAAGTCTTGGCTTTAGCAAAAATGAGTTTAAGATGTTGGACTATGTGAAGTGTAGAGGCAGGTCCACATCTAGTCCTCCACTTTGTGGTTTCAGACTCAATTTCATCCCTTTTCCTTGGAACCATTGGGCATTAAGCATAATTTGTTCATGATAAACGGAGGTGGTGACACTCATTTTGTCTATCATTTTGTCCCTCCACACCGCAAACTTTGCAACAAGATTTTCCACCATCTCTTACCACATGATCCCACACTAGACCAATCCTTTAATGAACACAGAACACCCATTTGAACAATAGGAGGAATCCTTTAGGATTTTCTTTGCTGGAACCAGCAAAGTAATTTCTTTCTTCTTGCTTGTGAGCTACAAAGTTTGACCTCAGAGCTATAAGCCTCTTTGCACGTGTAGAAAAGCCTTAAACAACAGTGAAAGCAGAACATGCAGCATGTTCCACATCCTGAAGGCCCCGATGCAGCTCTGGTACCTAATGTTCCTCTCTTGTGAGCCAAACCAATCGTTTTCCAGGAAACACCTTTTGTTTAGCCTATGTTGGGTTCATGTAAAATAAAGAGCCCTGATTATACACTAGACTCCCAGGAGTTTGCTTTATAAACTAGGTTGTCAATTTTTTAATTAATGCAAAGAAATAACTGCCAAGTGGCTTGGTAAATTCCTGTAGGCTGGTTAGCTCCTTCTCATCCCTAGAGGACAGCTTATGTAGGAAACAGAATTATGATGAAAAGGTGGCTTCACAAATGCAGTGTCAGGATAATAGGAGTGGAACACTCTCTAGGGGCACTTCCAACAATGCACGGCACTTTAGGGACATCATGCTTGCTAAGTAGGGCAGAACAATCCTGCCAGCTAAACAAGGCCCCGCTCCTTTGTAGGATTCTGAGCCACACGGACAAATTCTTCTTTCCAAGTTTTCACCTGACTATTTATCAATTACCAAAAGATGCTGATCCTTTCATCAGATAGCATGATGTTTTATACCTCTATGACACTGCCTATTTCCCTTGACGCCTTTCCTCCTGCCCAAAGTCCCCAGTGCCACCCACCTCATTTTTCCTCTCTGATTGTAGAAATACTACCGTATCTTCTACGACTTGACAGCATGCACCAACTTCTCTGTGAGACGTTCCTACTTCTGCCCAAATCAGAGTTGCATCCCGCTCTTCCCTCTGTCCCCCGTGAGAAGCAAATTGCGGTCCCTTTGCAGTGGGACCAGCTGCCGGTGTATTGAGTCTGCTAGATTATGAGTTCTTTGAGGATAGGTGTTCACTCTTATCCGTTCTTTTTGATCTTCAGTTTCTAACGTAGTCCATTGAAAATAGTAGATGTATAAAATATATGTCAAATGTTGGAGGTGTTGGCACAAATCAATGAAATTTACAGGGTGTTGTATTGCTTGGAACATTTTGAGTAACATTTGACAGAAGTTCAAATTAACTTAAAAGAGGTTGGGGTAAGGACCTCAGAAGCAGGCTTGAATCGCAAATGGCAGGGAGGCAGCAGAGGCTAGAGGACCACCAGTCCAAAAGTCATGGGCATCCCTGAAACTTTCTCTCCATCTTTTGTCTCTGCATCTTCTTTGTATACCACCGCAGCCCTGTTTTTCTTCACACTGGGGAAGTTGGGTGCTGATGAGCTTAGATCTTCACATCTCGCAGTGTCATCTACCTATAAGGAACCGGAGTATTCCCCAGAATGAGAGGGAAAATTCCTGAAGAATTATATATAGGATATGTGGTAGGTGGTGGCCTTCATCCCACTTCTTCACTTCTCCCTTAATCTTTGTTCTTCGATTTTGACCATGAGGTTCTCCTCACAAAAGACAGTACATTTTCTGCTTCATGCCTTCATGCTTGGATGAAGAGGAAACAGCAGTGTGTGCATCCTGAGCCCGGCCTCAGTGTGTGCATCCTGAGCCCAGCCTCAGTGTGTGCATCCTGAGCCCGGCCTCAGTGTGTGCATCCTGAGCCCGGCCTCAGTGTGTGCATGCTGAGCCCGGCCTCAGTGTGTGTGCATCCTGAGCCCAGCCTCGGTGTGTGCATCCTGAGCCCGGCCTCAGTGTGTGCATCCTGAGCCCAGCCTCAGTGTGTGCATGCTGAGCCCGGCCTCAGTGTGTGCATCCTGAGCCCGGCCTCAG
>PVJS01048757.1:0-14932 GCA_004027185.1 Glis glis
AGGAGAAGGAGAAGGGGAAAAGAAAGAAAGAAATGGACTGATTTCAAGACCAGTGAGAGTGATCTCTGCTTAGAGGAGACACGTGTATTTTTGGAGCAACATCTCTGAAGGACTATTGAGGCCATGGGCTATGTAATCTTGAATTGGTTAATATAATTAACTCATTAATTTCCTCAAAGATTTGTTCTTCATATATTTACCTGTTATATGCAAGTCATGGTCCTAAATTTTTCTAGGTGCTGGACCACACCAGGTAAACAAGTGAATTTTCTGCTTTGGCGGTGCTCAGGTTTAGGAAGACGAGACAGAAAATAAGTAGATAAGTAAATAACTAATGTAATTTCAGGTGTTCACACCTAAGATGTGAGAGAAAGAAATCAAGGATGACTTTTAAGTGTCTGTTTTTGCAGTCCTGGGGATCAAACCCAGAGCCTTGTGCATAGTGGGCAATGCTCTACCACTGATCTATATCTCCAACCCAATTTTTAGGTTTTGATGAATTTTTGTACCATTTAATGTAGAAGCATAAGAATTCCATAAGAGCTCCAAAATCAAGTGTTTGGTTTTGGACAAGTAAATGTTGGGATGCTGACAATATAGTGGTGGAAATATTGATTAAGCAATTGGACATAGTAGTCTGGAAATTTGTGGACAGGTTGGAACACAGTGATGCAATATACACTGAATTAGGGGTAGGAGCATTGATAGTGCCACCTAAAGAATAAAAATAAGGGCTGGCATCCAGGAACTGCCTGGGCTGATTTGTGGTCCATATATCCCATCTGTTGGGTAATACTACAGATGTTTAAGGACAGGCTACTCTGAAAGGAACTAAAATTGTTGGAAGAGCATGTGAGAGCTTGAAGCTAGCAAGTTGTTGATGTGAACTCATTGAAACATAGCTATGACTCAGTAAGACATGAGATGTTCAGGTCATAGATGGACATGCAAAATGCTACAAATTATTTATCAGTATCCTGATGTCATTATTTATTTTCATTTTATAATTCCACAATTAGTATTTATTGAATGTCTATGGAATAGTGATATGGTTCTATTGGAGACAGTGTGGTGTAACAGGAAGGTAGTGGATTTAGAGATTAAAGTGTTGTGCTCCTACTTCAGTGAAGAGCTTATTGCTTCAATGGCTGGAAGTCCTACTAGCAGACAACCTCCAGCTGTCAGTACCCTCAGGGATCGATTCAGCTGTACAGATTTGCATTTACCACAGTCACAGCCCTTCTGGAGTGGTCCACATCCAATGACTGATCTGCATGGGAATATGAAGGCTGGAGCAGGTAGGCCTTTCTTGGCATCACTCTGCAGGGAACTCTGCAGGGTCTCTCCTAGCTCAGCTTCTCCTTCTGCTCAGTCATGCTGCCGGCTTCCCTTTCGTAGCTGTTGATGCCAAGGGCAGTCCTTAATTAACAGCCTACACACTGAACTCTATCTTGGCACCTGCTATCCAGGGAACCCTCACAGCACAAAGACCAGAGTTATTTTTCAGTACCATTATTTACCATGTTAGTATATTTGTGGTTGTTTGAAGACAGATTAACTAAGTTTTTGACACTTCTCCTACCGAAAGGTGGAGTCTCCATCAACACCTGAGAAACTGGGTGGGCCTTTATTATCGATTCGATGAACAAAAGAATATTAGCAAAAGGCTTCTGTGTGATGTGTGACTTCTGAGGCTAGAGAGTACAGGACATGCAACTTCAGCTGGTCCCTCTCGGAACACTCACTCTGGGAGATGTTTGCTGCCATGTAAGAAACCTAGCTGCATGTAGCCTGACGTTACATATCGAGAGACCAAGTGGGGAGATCATAGAGAGGGCTATGCCTGAGGACCTCCAGCTGTTCTAGCTTCCAGATGTTTGTGTTATTCCAGACCAGGCACCAAATAAGTGAATTAAGTCTTTGAGGTGATCGCAGCCTCACCATCACCTGCTTGCAGCTGCATGAGAGACCCCAAGCAAGGATTGACTAACTGAACCCAGGCAACACTCAGGTGAGCAAAGCAAATGAGGTATTGTTTTAAGCCATTGTTGTTGGGTAGTTTGTCCACAGGTATAAATAACTGCAACAATTATTGAATTAGTGTACTTCTTTCAGCATCGATTTCTGTATGATAGAGGAATATTTTATTAAAACCTCCTGAACCCATCTTACTAGCATATTGTGGAAGTAGCATTAATAGTACAGGTTAACCTGCTTTATAAGCTATAAGAGGCATTAGAGGTGTAATTTATTATAATTATCCCCATAAATCCTCATTAGCTTGAACAGATTGTGTAGAATACCAAAAAAGCATGGTTCTTATGTCAAGGAACAACAATATTAGCTCTCAGTTTATAATAATTTATCCTAACCAAAAAATGTGAATAGAGGTTCTGCAATGGGAAAGGGGAAATGGAAGATAAGTGGATTTAGAAGCAATACTGTGATGTTTGTCTTTCTTGATCTACCCTCCGTAAGGCTCAGATCAAAAGGGTATTTCCAAATATATTTGTAAATGGCACATCTTAGTCCTCTCTAGCTTCAAACATGGAAACATGGTTCTAAATTCCCTCTTTTGTACTCATTAAACATTGCCCTTACCACCTTCTTTGTTTGTTCTCTGCTTTATGTATTTTTGAGTACCTATATCTCCAACTAGTATAAATATATTTAAAGAAGTAGTCCAGGGATCCTTCACAGTTGTGTCTTGAAAGTAGCCATTACAGTACTTTGTAAACAGAAGGTAATGGATATATATCTATGAAATAATCTCCCAAAAGGGCATATATTACTTGAAAGATACCGAAGGATCAATGATTACTTATTACTAAGCTCCTTTACATTTAGTTGAAAATTGAGAAGAATTCAACTACCACCTCAACCTGATTTTCCTTTTCCTTTTCCTTTTTTATTTTCTAGGTTCTATAATTTTTTTCCTGGTCTTAATTAATGCCACCTCCCAACTATTCTAGTTCTTCCCACTCCTGCCCTTCCTGGCACGTTTTGGACTTGGACTTCCTGAGCCCCTTGTGATGAATACATGTGGTAATTTATTAAATGGTTAGTGTAAGTGACATCTGTCACTTTGAGTGAAGCATTTAAATTATGGTTCTAAACACTCCCAGAATTCTTCGTCCTCATGGTAGAGATTTGCAAGATTCTAGCAGCTGTTCCATTAGTCTGGCTTCCTTAGTGACTATAAGCAGAAATACTTTCTTCCCCTTCTGACCTGCAATGGATATTTGGCATCAATAAGTTATAAACTTCTACTATTGCTTTTTAAACTCCTGACACTTGTTCCCCTCCCCCTAACTCATAACTTCCTGAAATAGCCTGGAGAAGGCTATACTTAGAGACCAGAACTGATTGATGAGTTTGGCAAAGCTTGAGAGCAGAAGCACTGCTCAGGTATAATTTCTCTCCTCTCCAACTCTTTGTCAGTAGAATCTAAATTGCTTGAGTAATTCCACACATAAGTTGAGATGCAAGATGGTTACCATAGAGACGAGAAACTAGCACTTCTAATGACTAAATCTTATGCACTCTTTAAGCTCTCCAATCTCTGTGTTAAATTCTGTTAAAATTGTGTCTCAAATTACATCTGGAGTTGTCTTAGATAAGTTCCTCAGAAGAAAAGACTCTGCGACAGAGATTTCTATGCAGAAGGCTTATTTGGGTGTACCATCCAGAACATTTGTGACCTAGTTCAGAAAACATCATTGGTCAGAAGGAGAAGCTGAAAGGTGATGAAATGTGATGCAGTCGGGACAAAGTCCTCAGCTGATGGTAGAGGAGCTGTTTAGAGGACCCTTTACAGTGGTTCTGGTTGAAGGACAGGGCTTGGGTTTCTGTGTCTCTGTATCAAGCAGTTACCAGATATGGGTGACCACAGGGGAGGAGGTGCAGCCCCTCTAGGAGCTTCCCTTAGTGGAGGGCAATACCTGCCAAGTGACTCAGTGGCAAGCTGTTAGCAGCCCACACACCTGTCACCTGGAGTGCACCCATGCCTCTGTGCTGAAGGAGGATTCTGCATACTACAACATGATAGCATCTATCATGTTAGTTATTGTAGACATTCTTGGCACTCTACACCAATCCTGTCTCATCAATTTGCTTTATGTGAAGAAAAGGACCTCTGAGTGAATGAGTGAGGGGCTGCTCCTCACACTGGAGGCTTAGAGAAACTAAGATAGCGGATGGCAGAGGGAGAAGGATGGTAACTGGAGGGATGCTGATAGAAACACGCTGGGTCGTATTTGTTTCTCTGGGGTCCCACGCAGATAACACTGATCCTGTGAGTCCCTGAGTATCTTGTAGTCCCATGTAGCGTATTGGAAGCCAGGTTTTTTTTTTTTCTTTTCACCATACTTTATGGATTGTGTCATTCGAAAGTTCCATTCTTTTTTAAAAAAATTTACATTGCACTTTTATTGGTGCAATGTAATTATACATCATAGTGAGATCCAAAGTGATACAAACATGCACATATTACTTGGTTTATTTCCCTCCATATATCTGCTCCTCTCTCCCTCCTCCCTCCCCATACATGTTAGTGAGATTAGTAGTGAAAACCTCATATGGATATAACCTTATCTGAACTGTTCATTTCCTCAAATCCTCATTTTATCCCTCTGCAACTCCCTCCCCCAATCCCTTTCCACTATTTTATCATTTTCTCTCCTCAACTGACTGAAGCTCCTTTTGCTTCCTATTTTTGTTGTAGCTCCCACATATTAGAGAAAACACAAGACTCTTGACTTTCTGAGACTGGCTGATCTCACTTGGTATAATATTCTCTAGTTCCACCCATTTTTCTGCAAATGGCATAATTTTTCTTCTTTATGGCTGAGTAAAATTCCATGTGTGTCTATACCTCATTTTGATGCATGCCTGTAATCCCAGTCCTTAGGAGGCTGAGACAGGAGAATCACAAGTTTAAGGAAAATCACAGCAACTTAATGAGCCCCTCAGCAACATAGGGAAACCATTTCAAAATTAAAAAAATAAAATAGGGCTGGGGATGTAACTTGAAGATATAATGCTCCTGGGTCCAATCCCCAGTACCAAAAAAAAAAAAATCATTTTTGAGTTAGCTCTGCTTCAGAACTTTAAAGAGCTCATCTCATCTCAATTCCTCCTCAGATCTTTCATCCCCCACCTTGAGTCCACCCCCTTCCATGGCTGAAGTTTGTATGGTAGCCATGGTATTAATTAATGAGGATCTTCTTCACCAAGGGAGAAGGCACTATTAGGCAATAAGAGTATGAGCTGTCAAGTCTCGTTCTTTTCCTACTAGAAATCCTCCCTACAGAGTTAACCTCCAATTATCTGTTTTAAGTTTTATTTTTTAGGTAAGCAATTTCTTTATATGTTCAATTAAAATCATTTGTACACAAATTTTGTTTCCTCATTAGACCTTAAGTTACTTGAGATAAAAAAGTAAATTTAGGAAAATCACTAGAAGCCTTAATTTTCCCATTTGCAAAATGAGTGGCTATAATTCTCCGAGGGCCCTTCCATCTGTAGAACTTGCTAATTTTATGTGAGTCAGCCTAAAATGATAGGATGTCACGGTTCTGGAAAGGTTGAGAATATCTTATCTCTGGTTTCCATATTAGTTTGCTGGCAGATAAGCTGCCTACATCTTTTTTGCTACTGTCAGGTAAAATAACCACTCTGGCACAGAGGACAAGAATAACACAAAGTAAAACAAGGAAATTTCACAACAACCATCATTAGGAACTCAGGGGCAATTTGACTTAAAGCAGCTTGAAATTTTAAAAGAAAAACAGAAAATGCAATCTGTTTTCTCATTTGCTTCCTGTTACCTCTTTAAATGAGCACGCTCTATCTCCCCAAAGATTTTCCCCTAAAGAGAAAACACATTGCACAGCTTGACCTGTAATTTAAATCTCAATTAAGCTTCCGGTTAGAATGTATCTTCATCATAAATCTGCTCCGAGTCCCCCTGTGTTTTGTTAAATTCCCTTATCCTCTTAAACAGCATGATCCCGGTTTTATTTTCCCTACACATAAAATGCTGAATTATAGCTTATTTATGAGTTTCATGAATAAGACTAATTTGATTGCCATTTGCAGAGAAATTCTCACCAGGTTATTATGTCCCTAGATCCCATTAGGTAATAAAAATATACGAAATAAAAATTACCTGAAATTAGTCCTCCAAGCAGAATGGCTGGTAACATTTCTTAGTATAAAAAAGAAGATGCCACTAACCGGCACTAATAAGAACATTTCCTCCTGTTTTCCCTGCTCAGCAGTGCTACCTATGCTAAATCCAATCTGCTTTTTATACACATTTACAAATTTACCTTTTAGCCTGTTATGGCATTGATTCCTAACAGACATGGATTTTTCACTAAGAAGTCACTCCCTGTGAGTAGTGCTTACAGTGGTTCAGATTTCATGTTCCTCACTGAAACCTGGGTATAGTATATAAATCCAGGCTCGATTAAGAACGTCCAAACATCTGGGGAAATGGGTCAGCTGGAGTTTCAGTGACTTGAAGGCTTCAGTAGTCATATAGGAAGGACAATTACTTCAGGCATTAAAAATAATAACTACCCCTAGGGTAGTGTAAGAAGACTGTAAAAAGCTACTTTATAATCAACAAAATGAGAACTGATACCCACTATAATACAAGCTGCATACAGCAGAAATGTTTGAGGTACTGTTCATTGACATTGTAAGGACTCAAATACTTGTTGGGGTGATGGGATGGTGCTCTCTGCTCAAAGTCTAGTTCCAAGATCCAACTTCTTCATCTATAAAATGGAGATAATAATAGCAAAACCATATTGAATGAAGTAACTTAGGGAAAGTGTTTGGAACTTGGTACGGCTCAACTATAGGTCAATATTTTAAGCAATAAAATTACTATACTATTAATCATTTTTCAGGTTTGTAAAAATAACCTTTATTTTTAAAAGTTAATATGTGCATTCCAGGAAACAAAAACACAAGAAGCAAAGAACAGCATTACCCAGTCACAAGCAGTTTAGTTGGACGTGGCCTTCCAATCCCTGTGTATACATGCACAACATTCCATTTGTGTGATCAAGATTGTAGTGGGCACCATGCTTTTCCACACATCATGAATCGTCACCAATTCAAAACCCCAAAGCTACATGAGTTGTGTTGATAACCAAGGAGGTACTGTACCCACTCAATCTGTCAGAAAAAAAATTGTAATCCTGCCTTTCTTGGGGAAAAAAATTGCACTGAAGACAGAAATAGCAGCAGGTCTCTAGGTAGATGAATTGGCAGAGTTGCAATTAAAATAATGCTTTCCCTTAATGCTTGATTTAAAATGAGACATAAAGCAATAGAGTATACCAAGCATGTTTCTAAGAGTTATCAGATTTGTACTACTAAAATATTACCATGAAAGCATGCTCCCCATGTATCGCAGTATTATTATGGGACAGCACAGAAGATGCACACACACCAATGGCTCTCACCAAAATGTAAATCTGAGAAACACTTGCTCCCATCTCTCCCTGTGTACTTCCTTGTACTCCTCTGCTGCCAGCCTAATGAGCAGTCCTGATACACACTGCCCAGAGGCGTAACAATTCCATGCCCAAGATGCATTTTTTAACAATTATAACAAAAATATATTTTACAAGTTGGCTAATTCACTAGCTCTACTTTTTACCATGCATGGACACCTCAGGACATCTATAAAGCTAAGGTGTTAGGACATAAATATGAACTTTGTGCACAGTGAACACAAGAAATTTACCAAAAAATGCACATAGATACTAATAATCTTAAATAAAAGAACTTAAGCTAAGTTTGAAAGAATTATTTTAATTCCTTAAAGAGCATTGAGAGGGAAACTTTAAAATATGAAAGCATTGTTCTTGCTCTTAAATGTGGAAGATTAACTTCCAGCACAGAAAGTCCTTGTTTTTGTAAAATCATCTGAATGGATTCTAAGTTTATATAAATATACAACAATAGTTCTCTGTTGGAGTAGAAATGTTTTAGATACGCAGCAGCAAAGAAACTGCCTGCTTAATATTATATCATATTGGATTTAATGTACATAGTTAAACTAACTTTCTTATGTATGTATCTAGATCACTCTATGCCTGTACATTATCTCTTGTCTTTATTAACATATAAGTGCTTTTCTCAAGGAGTCGCTCATGAGAGATTGGGAGAGGATACCTGGGAATGGCATGAAAGTCTTAGAGCCAGGATCTTCATCACCTATTGATAGCAGACATAGACAAGATGTGAATTGCTGAAGCCTTACATGAATTCATTAAATTCTAGACTTTCAACCTAAAATTGCAGTTGTTCCTATAGCATAAAAGCTTGTTTCCACAAATGCCAGTATTTTAAAGAAAATCTTCAAACTCTTCAAAATAGATGGATATCAAACTATCATGGTCTGAAGACCCAAAAGCCAAAACAGCCTTATGGATGGTATTGGGGTTTGTGGAGAATGGAGGATAAACAGAAGTTTATGAATTCACCATCTGTCATCTATCCATAGTGGGATAGTGGTGGAATGGAAATCAATGTTTACAGATAAGGCCAGAACGGGAAAGGGAAAGGAAATAGTGATCAAGGTAATTCCTGAGTTTTTAATGCATGCTAATGTTTTATGGAATATGTATGCAGGTAATTATTTAAGAATTTAAATATGAGTAAAAAAATTAAACAACCACCAACTCTAATGAAAAATCTTGTAAACAGAGAATGGGTGTTCTCTGGTTTGGAAAGAATGACCACCTTTATAATCGTATACATTCATGTAGTTGCTTATCCATTAATTCAGTATTTATGGAGCACAACTATGTTGTGAACTCAGCTAGATGCTAGGTTTCCAGACATTAGTAAGGCAAGACCACAGATGACAAGATGCTCACAGTGCAGGGAGATGAATCTATGAATTAATGCATGTAACAGAAGCACAAAGGAAGGTTGGTAATTACACATTGACAGCAAATAAGGAAGTGATAATTGAATTCTAGGCTTTCAACCTAAAACTGCAATTGTTCCTATAGCATAGAAGCTTGTTTGCACTTTACAGGCCCCCAAAGCATGAAAAAGCCCATGGAAAAGGATGTGGTGCTGAGAGCTCTCTGAAGCAGAAAGCTGGTATTTCATGGTAGATTCCTCAGCCTTATGAATGTCACGGTTGCTATTGATGGTATTATACAAATAAATTACTTTGCTGGCAGGTATTTTAAAGTGTCTTCAGTGTTAGCTCAATGAGAAATGATCACTACCATCAACTTGCTGAATGTTAAATACTAAATATTTTTTGGAATATACTATATATTCCACTATTCAGGACTTTTTCAAGTCTTTTCTTCTTCTTTTTTATACTATTCTTTCCCTTTACCTTAACAAGAAAGCAGCAAATGAACCTCCTGAACTTACTCAAATTCAACCAACATTTATTGCCTGCTATATGTTAGGAACTGAGGCATATCACAAAGGTATGTCACAATAGCAATAGAGGTCAGAAGAAGAGTATGGATAAAAAGGTTAAGGGATTATAGAAGAGATTATAAATATTTTTTTCAGAAATGGATAGGATTTTGTGGTTGAAATATAAGTAAAATACACATGGAGAATGTAGAAGAAGAAATGAACATTTCAAGTTCAGCATGTGCAAAGACAGAGATGGAGATGTAAACATCAATGTTTCAGGAATAGTAAAGTTAACATGGTATGCAAAATACTCCATAATCTGTTTTCTGTGCATCTCTTATAATTGTGAGGATGCGTAGTTAGAGCTTGTTAGCCAGAGTAACTTGTTAGCTAGTGACTCCACATTGTTACCCAGAATGATCCCAAACCTGGCCCTAGAACAGGGAAGTTTGCCTTGGAAAAAATCAAACCAGTATGTTGGCAGGGTAATGGATAACAACATTGTGTTACTGTTATTGTGGCATTGTTATTGCTAACAGCTTATTTTGCTTCTGTAGTTCATTATGCTTGGCTTGCTCAATTGCTAAAAAGAACCATTTGGGGCTTCCCACCCCTGCTATGGGACCCTGCTATGAGAACCTGTACTTCTCACCCCCTTATAGCTTGTGGCTTTGTAGTTTTGCTCTATAAAAGGAGCCCTAAAAAACGGCAAACTACTGCACTTGGGTTTGATACTTAGCGTAGTCCCAGCTGGTAATAGAGACTTTCTATTGGCATTATCTTGGATCTGAGTGGTCTTCTCTGGTGGTCTTACCTCATAACATAATATTGCTGCACACACTATGTTTATCTTCTGACAACTTTTGGCAAAATGCAGGCATTCTATAAATGTCTGTTGGATTCATTCATTCATATATTCATTAAAAAATTTACTGAACACTTTCTTTTTGTCATTAGTTTGTGCTTGGTTCTCAGTAGTGAACAACAAAAGAAGGTAATCTAATGAAGAAAACAGAAGATGAGTTTGGGAAAGTAGTTTGAAACAGATAATAAAAGGCCAGGAATGCCACCTTAAAGAGGTTAAAGTTAATTCTGTAAGAAATTTTCACCAAAGGTTCATTCAGAGGGAAGAGGGGCCACATTTCTGAAGTAGTACACATATGTACATATAGTAGAGCCTTCGAGAGAGCAGACTGGCAGCTAACATGTTTTGTTGAAGTAGGAAATGAAGTTAGAAACATATACATTTGCAGAGCCTCAGAGAGGACAGGTATTGCCAGCTAAAATGTCTTGAAGTAGGAAATTGAGTTAGAATCTGAAGATGAAATATTTGTGACTATACAGAACTGCAGAATGATGTAGCTGTAGCATGAACAAGACATGTTAATGGCAGAAATAGATCATGTGAAAAAAATCTAAGAGTGAAAAGTCTGGATCTGGTAAGAACTGAGTTAGGTAATAAAAAGAAACCATTTGGAAGATCAGGCAGAGGTGTATGTATTTGGAATAAAAATAATAAAGAACCACTATGACAGGGAGAACAATGAAATGAGAATAACACTTGAGGAAGAGGAGCCAATAGGACTCCCCATAAAAGGAAGGGTTATGACAAAGCAGAAGAGCGATGAAATGGGTAGCTTTGGCTATAAGCCAAGGAGAGCTGGGAAAACTAGAAGAATAAATATGAAATCGGTAAGAAGAGACTTGATGTTATGATGTTGGATAGGGAAAAAAATCTTAAAAGGTACCTGTGAGGAAAAGATAAACAAACAAAAAACCCTCCAATCTTGCAACACATCTAAATTTATGATATTTGCATAATTCAGGAACCCCAAGCTGAGGAAATATCATTTAAAAATGTTCCAGGATTCTTAAGAGCCTAAGAACCTTGGTAGAAGTAAATGCATAATGTCTCTCCAAGGAGTCTTTCACAACTCAGGGCATAAGAGATTTCCATAAACAAAACGACCCCACTGAAGATCACCCCATGAGGAAATAAATCACTATGAGTAAGAGTCAGCAAATGTTGTATACAGAAGATTTAGGAATGCATAAGCTAGAAATAACAGAACTACCTAAAAAAGCCAAAGATACTTAACTTGATTAAAGAAGCAAAATAATAGAAATCATAATGAAAGTACAGGCAACTTTCACAAAAACCAAACAGAGCATGTCGTTTTCTTAAAAACAATATTGTCTTCAAAATTAAAATGCATGGATCTAACCCGATCCCATAGGTGAGTGAATATAATCATCTCCTTTTCTACTTGTTATTTTAAAGTATGCTTAACTGTGTTTCTTTCCAATTTTGTCAGACAGGTTATTCTTGATGTGAGGCTACTAAATTCAGTTTAAAAATATGCACTATCATTAGGAATCATCCCCTTGAACCCTAAAAATTTCTTTTGACAAAATATATCACCCCTTCCTTTTTCTGCAAGTCCTTTCATTTTTCTTTTCTTCTTTTCTAAGTTCTAACAAGAGAGGATTCACCCTGATTCATGTAAGAGCTATTTAGCAATATTAAATTACACATCCAAGGAAAGAGGGAATCTCTCCCAGTGCCCCAGAGACCAAATAAATCATCCTCCTAGGTCCCTTTTGCTTTTTATAGCTTTATTTGTTCTTGCTGGTGCTGCAGGCTCCCACACAATGACTAAGAGTCCACTAGCTCACCAATTCTTTATGGATTAGTCACTGCCTGCCAACATTGAAGCTTTCAAAAGCTTTTGATCCATAATGATGAAACAAGTCTTTATGCATTTATTCTGCAGCCTTTGTTTCAAGTCCCCACCTCTCCAAATTAGCAGGTATTTGATTTTGTGCCTTGGTGTTTTCTACTTACCTGTTCATATCTCAGGAGGTAAAATCATGTCAGTTATCAGTAATTTCCCCAAGTACCTCTGTACTATATTTAGCAGAAATTCCTTTTTGTTTCTGGGCATGGACAAAGATTAAAACTGAAAATATCTCTACCTTTATGAGAAATATTTTACTTTATTTGTGGTCCTGGAGATCGAACCCAGGAGGGTTTTGCCACTGAGCTACAACTCCAGCCTTCTTAATTCTTTTTTATTTTGAAATAGGGTCTCACAAAGTTATTGCATGTTGGCTTCAAACCAATGATTCTCCTGTCTCAGCCTCCCAAGTACTGGGACTGCAATGTGTGCCACCTCACCTGGCTCCCTTCATGAGCAGTTTTAATAAGTAGTTTTAAAGGAAGTAGCTAGATGTGTGCATTCTTAAAACACCCCAACGTCCTTATATTCAGCAAAAGTGCATCTGCACATAAGTTCTGATTCATTTGACTTTAGGATATCAGTTATTCATTTATCTATTAAAGTAGTTGTAAAGGCTAATGTCTATCTTAATACATTTTTATCCCTCCCAAAAGTTTATTTCACAATTTGATAAAATCTACATTAGGATTTGTTGATGAGTTAAAATTCTTAATTCAGAAAGTGATGAAAGGAAAGGGACAGGGCTAAAAGTAAATGCATAACATTCAACGGAGCCAATATAAGTGAACAGCTGTTGGGATGCAGGAATTAAGGCAGCTGAAGTATCTGCTTAATTGAGTTGTTAGGCCACTATCTGTGGCTGACATCCCAGGTCAAGAGGGGGGCATATCAGAGAAGATAAATGAATTCTTTCTGAAACAAACAAACAAAAAAATGCGTAAGATTTGCTTTACTCCCTTAAATCGAGAAACAATTTCAAAACACAGGCCCATTCTTGGTCATTTAAAACTGGTTCAGATTATTGCAAAGCCATCCCACAGCCAAGAAAGTAGCTTTAAAATACATGCCCTATGTTATAGTCTAAATGTGTTCCCCCAAAATTCATACATTGAAATTCTAACCTCGAAAGTAATGTTATTAGCAGATGGGGCCTATTTGGGAAGTGGTTAATGGAATTAGTACCCTCATAAAAATAAGCAAACTGAGGATGATGCCGGAGGTGGGTTCTGGTGCTCGCCATCACAAGGCGAACAGCTATATCTGTAGCACCTAGCTACCAGGGACTCTAAAGTTCAGTGGAACAGTGTGTGCTTAGCATGCATGAAAAACTGGACAGAGGAACAGCAACCAGGAGACTTTATTAGGGCTTCTTGCTCAAGAAGAAAGGAGGGACGGCATGAATACAGGAAAGTGTCAGCTAACTCTCAGGACAAAGTAGTGAACTAGTATTTATTCATATGAGCAGGGCCACTGGGGGACGTGCATTAATAATGTTTTAGAAATGTTAATTGACTTCAGGTAAATTTCAAAAGGTGGGTCTCTTCCTGTGAGGTCACTTTAGTTTGAGAGGAAAGCAAGTCCAGTCTTCCTGGTCTTTGAAGCTGATAAGCACATACAAAGCTTTGAATGGCTAACAAGCAGTGAGTTAAGGCCCAGGAGTGCATTTGCCCTTATCTCTGTATAGTGGTCCCTGTCTTACTGCCTCCTGACTTTATTCCCTTAATCTTAAAGGGTACTGCCTTTAATGGGGGCCTCTCCCTGTCTCAAGAACACAACTAGAAGGTGCTAGCTACCAACCAGAAAGCACTCCTCACCAGACATTGACTATTAGCACCTCGGTCTCTTCTCAGCCTCCAGAATTGTGAGAAATAAATTTCTGCTGTTAATAAACTATTTTGTTAGAGCAATTCAAAAGGACTAAGACACTCTAAAATAGTATGTTGGCCACACAACCTTAAACGCATTAATATCATTGTGTTCAAAAGTGAGCAAAACTGCCGGGCGTGGTGGCGCACGCTTGTAATCCCAGTACTTTGGGAGGCGGAGAACGGAGGATCCGGGTTCGCGGCCAGCCTCAGCTCTCGCGCGCTCTCTCTCTCTCTCTCTCCTTAGTGAGGCCCTCCGCAACTTCGTGAGACCCGGTTTCAAAATAAAGCATAAAAAAAAAAAATAGGGCCGGGGGTGTAGCGCGGAGGTAGAACGCACCTGCGTTCAATCCCCGGTACCGCAAAAAAAAAAAAAAAAAAAAAGCGAGCAAAACCGACACTGTTTTTTTTTTTTTGAAAAAAAACAACACACACTTTAACAGGATCAGATAGTAGTAGTACTGAATTCTATGGTGGAAGCATTGTTATATATTTAAGAAGGCTTGCTCTGGAGCTAGTCTGCCTGGGAACAAATCCGTTTCTCCACTTACTATTTAGACAAGTTGCTGAACCTATGACTCAGTTACTCATCTGCAAAATGGGAACAATCCCAGGGATTTCACCGGGTTGCTAATGAGGATTTTTAAAAAGTCCATGGAAAATCGCCCAACCCTGAACTCCATCAACACCAGTTGTTGCGAGGGGCTCCCAAGAAAACTTCCTGAAATGTCAGGACGGACACTGCTTATCATTATACACAGCTTTTCAGGGCTACTGCTGTAGCACCTCCCGCCCGCCCACCCACACGATCGTTGCTCCAGGCCGAGAAGACCTGCAGGCAGCGAGCGCAGCGGAGCCCGCCGGGCAGAGGCTCCCGGTCTGGAGCCAGCGAGGGGCGGAGCCACAGTCCCC